>ONZH01009189.1:0-96973 GCA_900303285.1 Rhinella marina | reverse complement strand
GCGACTTCCAAACATCACTGGCAGATGATGCATGAAGTCTGCCAATTGTTGATCCCTTTTGAGGACGCGACTCTGTTTGTGAGCAGGCATGACTATGGGATCAACGACATCATCCCACTCGTCCATGTTCTGGAAAGTGCGCTGAAAACCATCATCAGCGAGGATTCCCAGGCCACCACTCCAAGGCTGAACATCGCCTTGAGCCCAGAGATGGATGAAGTGCAGATGGAGGGTGAGGAGGAGGAAGATGTCTACGCCCAGCCATTCCACACACCGCCACCTGGCTTCTCTGCCTCTCAATCACAGGAGGAGATGGAGGATGAGGTGGTAGAGGAAGAGGAGGAAGACCCCAGCAGACCCTGGAACTATACCGAGGACAGTGGAGAGGAGAGGCGCTCATTGTCCTTGGTGCAGATGGCAAGGTGCCTGCGGAAGTGTCTCAGGAGTGACAGCCGGATTGTGGACATCCGCCAGAGGGACCAATACTGGCTGGCCACCCTGGTGGACCCTCGCTTCCGCCGCAAAATGGCTGAATTTTTTCCGCCATCAGAGAAGTACCCAGAGCCAAGTACCCAGACAACATCGTCTCGGGGGGAACCAGCGCGCTCTATTACCACCACCACTAGTGGAGGCGTGAGAAGTCGCTACAGCCTCCAATCGCTGATGAGCGATTTCATGCAGCCAGCTGCTGAAGAGGGGACACAACACCGGACTCATGGCGTGGACCAGCATGAGCTCACCCACCAGGTCACCGCCTACCTGGATTGTACCCTGCCCCAAAGTGTCACCGACCCCTTGCAGTACTGGGCAGAGAAACTGGACATTTGGCCTCAACTGGCAGAGTTTTCTTTGGCTCTGCTGTCCTGCCCAGCCAGTAGTGTTGCATCAGAGAGGGTGTTCATTTTGGCGGGTAACATCGTAACACCGCAAAGAACGAGGCTCTCTTGCCAAAGTGTTGAGATGCTGACTTTTCTAAAGATGAATCGTGCCTGGATTACATCGGATTATACCATCCCCCTGCCTGATGTGAATGACTAAGTCATCAGTCACCCGTCTTGCATGGCAATCCATGTGTCCAAAATATCCTAAATATGTGCCCAACATAAAAATCCGTAATTTAACTTATTAAGTAATGTTCCCCCCTTAATATCCTAAATATGTGCCCAACGTAAAAATCCGTAATTTAACTTATTAAGTAATGTTCCCCCCTTAGACCCCAAATTAAACAAAATCACCTTAAAAATTCCCTACTTAATTTGGATACATTTGAATAAACAGAACCCCATCTCCAAATTTAATGCCCATGGTGTGTTGGCCATTTAACATCTCCACACCAGCTTAATGCCTCACACCGGTGCACCGTCCAACCCATAACCCAAGAACAGTACCATCCCTAAAAATAATCCCACGACTATGCTTCACAAAGTGGGGATTTCACCTTTCGCGAACTATAGCTGTGGGGTTCTATCCCTGGCACCCGTGCCAAGGAACACTACTCACCGTTTTGTGAGCGGGTACTAACTCTTCTTGAGGTATTTTGTTGATATCATGAGAGTAGTAAAATCTCGCAACGCAAATCCCGATGGGGTTCTTCTCTGTGCGAATGATTTCACGCCTCTCATGCAGTCACGCATGGAATAAGGCTGTCTATGGGGTATATATCACGGAGGCTGCTGTCCTTCAACTGTGATATAAAAAACCTCCACAGTTAGTTACAGCAACAAACAGTTGCTGAAAGGCAGGTTAACTTGCCTTATTCACGGGTGCCTTTACAATGGGATGCTTTTTTGGGGTTCTCTGCTGCCTAAAATCTACAGCGCATCGTTGGCTGATTTTATGCCACCTTCAGTACTATGGGGCTGGACGCAAATACCTAGTTCAGCGCAGAACTGCATATGTCCGGATGAACGCCGTACTGAACGCCGTTTGGTGAAAGATATAAAAATGCCCTGTGGATTTTACTCAGCAGACCCACAGCCACATGTGACGGTACCAATAGGGTGAGGTTTTTTGGGAGTGACCAAAGAGAGGGCGGGAAGGTCACTCCCATACCCCATCAGGGGTTTTTCCCCTACTCACTTTAAAAGATAAGTCCAGGCAATTAATAACTTTCTGTGCCCTTACTTGAACCAAAAACTTATAAATTGCCCGGACTTATCCTTTAAAGGGAACCTGTCATCTCCGTAACACCCCCTGAACTAGACTAAGTGTTGTATAGTGTAAGTGATGCTGAATCCGAATATGTAAGTTTTATCTTCATACTCACTTCCATTCCGACGCTGTGCTCCCACAAACCTGGGCACCCTAAAATGCACTCAGTGGACTCCGGTGCTCACTCACATAATGGAGAGGACTCAAAGAAGAGTCCACTGAGTGCATTTTACTGCAGGTTTGTGGGAGCACAGCGTCAGAATGGAAGTGAGTATGAAGATAAAGCTTACATATTCGGATTCAGCATCACTTACACTATACAACGCTTACTCTAGTTCAGGGGGGGTTCCGAGATGACAGGTTCCCTTTAAGCCAGCTGGTGACAGCACTAAAAGAACACAAAAGCATACATCCATTGGGTTGGGCGCTGCACTCGTTTAGGACATCAAACTGGTATAACAAAGATATATATATATATATATATATATATATATATATATGTCTCGCCAACAGCCATAGGCCCAGATTCAACAGGTTTGACACCAGAGTAGTTGCGTCAATTTGTAAAGCGAGTGCCAGTGAGGTGTCCATTTCATGAAAATTGGACACGTATTTTTGGATAATGGAACTGGCGTAAAGCCTTCTTGAATCTGTGCCTTTTTAAATGTCCTTTATTCACCTCATGGATTCTGTGGGTGAGGTTGTCTGTCTATTTAACTGTATCCTACTAGACTAGCTGTAATGTTAGAGGGTTTTTTAACGTTGACTGTCCTGTGCTGAACTCTACATCAACATTTTGTCATGTATAAAAATTGATTTTTACAAGCGTGCATATTTTTAGCTTCCAACTTCAGTTCTCTGTACTAGGCCCTTCTGGGTCCAAAAGAATACTGCTCCTATTAATGCCCCCACCGTCAATTGTCTATTTGGAAACATACTGGGTGCAATCAAGAGCTGCTGAAGCTGCCTCCTCAACTTGTCTCTTCTCAACCATACTGGCCTGGGTGCTATCAAGTGCTGCCGCCTACTCCTCCGTCAATTGTATGTTCTCAACCATACTGGCCTGGGTGCTATCAAGTGCTGCTGCCTCCTCCTCCGTCAATTGTTTGTTCTCAACCATACTGGCCTGGGTGCTATCAAGTGCTGCTGCCTCCTCCTCCTCCGTCAATTGTCTGTTCTCAACCATACTGGCCTGGGTGCTATCAAGTGCTGCCGCCTCCTCCTCCGTCAATTGTCTGTTCTCAACCATACTGGCCTGGGTGCTATCAAGTGCTGCTGCCTCCTCCTCCTCCGTCAATTGTCTGTTCTCAACCATACTGGCCTGGGTGCTATCAAGTGCTGCTGCCGCCTACTCCTCCGTCAATTGTCTGTTCTCAACCATACTGGCCTGGGTGCTATCAAGTGCTGCTGCCTCCTCCTCCTCCTCCGTCAATTGTCTGTTCTCAACCATACTGGCCTGGGTGCTATCAAGTGCTGCCTCCTCCTCCTCCGTCAATTGTCTGTTCTCAACCATACTGGCCTGGGTGCTATCAAGTGCTACTGCCTTCTCCTCCTCCATCAATTGTCTGTTCTCAACCATACTGGCCTGGGTGCAATCAAGTGCTGCTGCCTCCTCCTCCTCCGTCAATTGTCTGTTCTCAACCATATTGGCCTGGGTGCTATCAAGTGCTGCCGCCTCCTCCTCCGTCAATTGTCTGTTCTCAACTGTACTGGCCTGGGTGCAATCAAGTGCTGCTGCCTCCTCCTCCTCCGTCAATTGTCTGTTCTCAACCATACTGGGTCCAATACAGTACTATTACTGCTGCTAGTTCCACTGTCAAATGTCTGTTTTCCACCCTACTGGGTCCAAGGCAATGCTGCCGGTGTTGCCAACTTGTACTTTGTGTCCTATGTCCCGTGTAATCACTTACACCTTGGCTAATGTGTACCTGTTCTGGGGTGCACAAGGTCTAATTAAATGGTACGCCTGTCTGTCTTCTGACCTGTGATGTCACTGAGACCACATCGACTTCAACGCAACCTATTCTTGGGCTGGTGCCACGATCTACCATGTGTTTTTGGTGCTCTGGCATGACATGGACCTCTCCAGCGGACATCTTCAATGCTGTCAAATGTTGTCGACCTGGCTGTCGACGACTATTTTTGCACTTTTTTCATTGTAATAGCAACTGCAACTAAACGAAACTATACCCTATCAGACTCCCACTATTGTAGCTGCAATTATTCAGCCGTTATAGCAAGGTTCGTTTTAGGTTCGGTTCGTACGAATCTGAACTTCACGAAAGTTCGCCGAACCGAACCAAACTTTTCAAAAGTTCGCTCATCCCTAATTGTAAGGAATCGTACTCACTTGACCAGTGAAAAGAGGCAGGGACACCACGAACTTCACCAAAGTCCTTGTTTATTTGGCTTTCTCAACAATACAGCCAGTACTCCGGATCGCAGCCGGGTCAAGTAAATGCAGCACACACACAGTCAGTGTTGCCTCACACAGACTGCTCACTTCCCAGACTGAGGCACACTCAAGTCCAGCAGCAGGATTAAATAGAAATGCTGGACATGAGCATGCCTAAAATCCTGAACTGGAGCATTGGGAACAAGCACCCACCCAGCACATTGCCTGTTCCCAGTAAAAGCCAGACCCGGACTAGCTGGAACCAGCTACTCTATTAAGGTGTTTACTGACTACCTCAGTGAACACAGAGTTGCTGGTCTTTACCCCACCAAGGCTGGGCACCTTGGTGGCACGCTCCTGATGAACCCGAAACTCCTACTCAGAATGCTTACTGCAGCATTCTGGGAGACACGTATCTTCCCTCAAATACGGCACCTGTCACTGCCTCACTATATTTATATATATATATATATATATATATATATATATATATATATATATATAAAACAAAAAGAGGCAGCACTCTCAAGAAAATATTGAAAAAGAAAAAAACTTTAATTACCCCAGTGGGATGTGACGTTTCGGCTCACATCTAGAGCCTTTCTCAAGTAGTCGCATCCCACTGGGGTAATTAAAGTTTTTTCTTTTTCAATATTTTCTTGAGAGTGCTGCCTCTTTTTGTTTTTATATTTTAGTCTCTGTCGGACTTAAGGCTTTGCACCTCTACCTTATATTTTTAAGTGCTGCCGCGGTTTTTTGTATATATATATATATATATATATATATATATATATATACTCCATCTTCTCTTCCTCCTTCTCTTTATCCTGTCACCCTTGAGGAAGCCTGTCCTGGCGAAACGCGTCCGGTGAGTGAGGGGGACCATCATGCAGATACGCCTTACTGGGACTTAGCTTTATAATGGCATAGCATATGTATATGACTGTTGTGTGTGCATTCATATAAGTAATTCTGCTTCTTATTAATGGTGTGTAGACTGTTTTAGTCACACTGTGGTCTCTTGTTGAACTTTGTTCTGGTCATGAATGTACTTTTCTTTTTAGCTAAATAAAGATTTATATTTTTACCTTCGATTCTTTAGTTGATTATTTTGGGAAGTCACACTGTTGTTTATAGGTTGCTATATGTATTGGGGTGTGCCCATTCATAGGTCTGGTATTTTTGGATATTTTTGCTTAATATTAGATAGAAGCGACAAACCTCAAAATGATTTCATCGATTGTTTATCCGGTTTTCTTGGGTATAAAAGCAACGCGTTTCTGGACTATAACAATCAACACAATGTCTCTGCCTGAGGAAAGGACAGTTACACAATGTTATTGCCTTAGGAAGGGACCAATACGATCCTGAAACTTGTTGCTTTTAGACACAATAAAACCTAATGAACTCTCTAATGAATCATTTTGATGCTAGTCACTTCTAATGAGCAGTAGTCCAATGAAGGAATCTCATTATTGTCTGCATGCCTCAGTATTTGATGTTTTATTTTGTTGCAGAACTGTGCTATTTCTTAGGCGATGTAATAGAATCTAGATGATTTTCATAATTTACAGTTGTTGGACATGATCATTGCGTGCTTTAGAACTCCATTAGACATTTCCTTTGAAAGAGTTAATTAGCCTTAGTTTTAAAAAAAACTGTATGCTTCAGGTTTTAAAAGATTTGTAGCCTGTACCTAACCGAAGGTTATATTAAAACCTTTAATGACTTCTTAGTGTATAGTTGCAACCATAAAACAGTTCTAAAAAGCATATAAACTCCCTATGTGCAGATATTCTCTAGATGTGCATGAGTTAAGTTATCTATTCAAGTCACAAGTATCAAAAAGTGAATGCTAATGGGTTCAGGCTATAAAAATTCCACTTTTACAGCTTCGCCTTCTGAGTGAATTATTGGCCTTGCATATATCATGAAAGAGGAAAAGTGCAGCCCTTGCAGACTTGTGAAGACCTCGTATTTCATGCATGCTGTGAGGGCGCAGTGCAATGCTTCAGAAAACATCTGACATTGGCACCATTTCCCATCTCCCAGTGAGCTGCCAGCTTCATTGGACACAGGCGCACAGCTCGTTGAGCTTCTGGTCAAATTAATTGTTCTTTCCTTGTCAATCAAGATGTATTTAGCTATCTAGCATTGGAATTTCTGTATTAGAAAAGGTGACTCCCTATTCTCTCTTGAAGTATAGTTCTCTGACCCAGTAGAATAACATTATGCAAGACAACAATGTAAAACATGGAATATTTTTTACACTATAAGACATAATTTTCCACCCCAAAAGTGGAACCAGAGAGTGCTGAGTGTTGCACTGATATTACTCACTGCTCCCTGGTCTTTTTCAGGCGCCGTGCTGTTCTGTCTCCCGATATCATGCTGCATCAGGATGTAGTGTGCATATTCCACTTAAGTATTGTAACAACACTGGGTCACTTTGAGATCGCCTGCTTCTCAGCTTAGATGGTTGGTACGGTTAAAAATTTGTTTTCAGGACCTATACCTGAACCAATTAGCAGTGTCTCTTAGACACATCAGTTTCCACAGATGTCTCCATGACATCATCTAGGGCAGTGATGGCTAACCTCGGCACTCCAGCTGTGGTGAAACTACGACTCCCAGCATGCTCCATTTATTTCTGTTGAGTTCTGAGAGCAGTCAAGCAAGGGGGGCATCTTGGGAGTTGTAGTTTTACCACAGCTGGAGTGCCAAGGTTAGCCATCACTGATCTAGGGGGACATCATGCCCAGAACAGACCATTGCACTGTGTGTCACTACAACAGGTGTCTTATTCTCCTCCTTGTGCGAGAAGGTCAAGGAAATCTCTGTATCTTGTGAACAAGGTTCACATAGTACATCCTCCCAATATTGTTCCTGCATCTTTCTCTTTTACACCTTCCTGGAACATTACCCTCAATTCATCCCCATGTTGGGTGCATGCCATAACCTGCAGGCTACTGTGCAGATCAGAACAATGGGGCTCTTCCCCAATAATAGGAATGTTATTCTCTATGAGCATCCCCTCTACATGAGGTTGATGACCTCCCACTCTGGAGGGTACACCATCTGTTTTCTCTCCATCACTATTACACAGCTCATCACCACACTTGGCTTGTGGGAGTGCTACTTCAGCAATTGCCAATAGACTTTCAGAAATTAACTCTTTTCTTGCTGACAGTGCTGAGCCTCGGACAAACGGAGACGTCAGAGAGGAACGATCAGGGGAGACGCCTCTCCCTTCCCTGCCCCGCAGTACAGGCATCTGTATCGCCGTCCTGAGGACCTAGCTATCTATGGGTGAGATACACCGTTTTAATGACCCAATATGCCACTCTGAGTACTCCACTGCTATAGCCTGCACTATGAATTGTTGCTGTGCAACGTCAGATCACAGTGCAGCGCAGCAGTAATCGAGCACTGGATCTCCTGACTAGCAGAGACTGGAGCAGCAGAGGTACTGTAAGTTGTTTTATTTTTTGTTTTATGTGAGCTCTTATGAAGATTGGGGTCTGATTTGGAGATGTGATAAAGATTGGGGGTCTCATTTGAAGTCTGATAAAGATTGGAGGTCTGATCTGAGGTCTGATGAAGATTGGATGTTAGATTTGGGGGTTTGATCTGAGGTCTGGTAATGATTGGGGATCCCATCTGAGATCAGATGAAGACTGGGGATGTGATGAAGACTGGGGATCTGATTTGGGAGTCTGATGAAGATTGGGGGTCTGATCTGAGATCTGATGAAGATTGGGATCAGATGAAGATTGGGAGTCTGATTTGGGGGTCTGATGAAGATTTGGGGTCTGATCTGAGGTCTGATCTAGACTGGGGTTGGATGAAGATTGGGGGTATGATTTGGGGGTCTGATCAGGAATTTGGGTCTGATCTGAGGTCTTATGAAAAATATTTTTTTTCTTATTCTCCTGCCCTAAAACCTAGGCGCGTCTTATGATCAGGTGTGTCATATAAAGTGAAAAATATGGTATTGGTTCTTAAAGTGAAACTGTCAACAACTGTATGCTGCTTTGCTGAGGGCAGCATAAAATAATGCCATACCCTCTGATTTTAGTAGCTTATTACTCCTGAGCTTATACTAAGTCACTGCTGAGAATCTGCTGTATAATCATTGCCGTAGAAGAGTCATGGGCTGCCTGAGAGGATTCACAGCTTTTCATGAGCTCCTTATCTCCTGCCCCCTGCCAATGATTGACAGTTTTCTCTTTACTTGTCTCTCTAATAGAAAACTGCCAATCATCGGCAGGTAGGTGGAGAGATCAGGAGCTCATGAATAACTGTGACTCTTATCAGGTAGCTGTGACTCTTCTCCAGCACAGGCTGCAATGATTATACAGCAAGTTCTAAGCTACCACTGAATATTACCTTATGAGACCACTGAAACTAGCATGTCTATCACTACTTTAGGCCTCTTTCACACGAGCGTCACGGATTCAGTCCAGATGTGTTCAGGGTGCGTTCCGGAAAATCCAAATGCATCCGCGCCAATCCGCACACAATCGCAATCAGTTTTGACTGCGATTGTGTACATTCGTTCAGTTTTTTCCACGCGGGTGCAAAGCGTTTTGATGCGTTTTGATGCGTTTTTCACGCGGGTGATAAAAAACTGAATGTTTACAAACAACATTTCTAAGTAACCATCAGTAAATCACGCATGCAATGCGTGATTCACTCAAACCCATTCACTTCAATGGGGACAGGGCTGCGTGAAAAACGCAGAATATAGAACATGCTGCGATTTTCACGCAACGGCGAACTGATGCGTGAAAAACATTGCTCATGTGAAAAGACCCATTGAAATGAATGAGTGAGGATTCAGCGCGGGCGCAATGCGTTCGCATCACGCATTGCACCCACGCGGAAATCTCGCCCGTGTGAAAAGGGCCTTATGGTGCCCTCAGTAATGGCTAGCATTGGAATGTCAAACCCATTTAAACTGAATATGCAGGGGTCACCAGAAAGTGTTCTTTCATGCAATCTGAAAATAATTGTGTTAAAAGTTATAAATATATATGTATGTATTTTCTGAGTGCAAGCTTAGAAGGAACACTTCATTCATTGTTGTCAATCTTGATAATTAATTAATTTCTAGTATAAACAGTGATAATTTCTTTGCAGCATTTGAACTTGATGTTCTACTATGACATCTCTTAAATAGAGAATTATACATTACTAACAGTGTTTGGTGTACACAGTATTCATATATTCATGTGTTATGACATTGCTATTCTAATTTTGGACCCTATGTTAATAATGCTTTATTTACATCTGTGTTTATGGCTCTGTCGCTGGCCTCCCTGGCAGAGACCTGATGGTCCCCATCATAGCCAATGGGGTTTGTTATGTACTGTTTGTGTCCAGCATGCTGCTGATCCAGCACTTCTGTTATTTTCATGGTTCTGCTCCAATAACAGATCGGATATTAGAAATATTAGCACCACTGTAAGTGAAGCCTAACTGATTTTATGGGGAAAAAACTAAACATATTACAGATTATGGATATAAAATGGCATTTATAAATACATCAGTTAGACTTTGAGCCGTCAAAGACTTTTCTAAAAACATGTACACATCTGATATTACCTCCACTAGCACTGTCCCTTTTTGTGTTCTTGATTAACTTGAATTGGCTATGAGAAGTGATAAGTGGAATCATTTATATTGTTTTGCTCCCTGCTAATAAAATTGGAATTCAGGTATGTGCCTCCTAAATCTCATGGGGTTTTGAAAAGCACTTCTGTCTGCGAGAGCCCTCTGACACTCACCTGGGACCACTGCAGAATTGTTGTCTCTCTACAAATGTAATAAGGAGCCACGAATATATAGAAATGTCACTGCTACTTACAAGGAAAAACCAGGAACATCTTCCACTGAAAAGAAATTAGGAACACCAAAGGGCCCAACAACTGTGATGTTCTCCTTCATGGTGTGAGAATGTAAGATGCTATTAAATAGTTCACACTTTGTTGATTTGTCCAAAAATGTTATTACAAAGCATATGTTAACATGCTAGCTACACAGATGAGATCCAACCGCTTAGAATAATAAATCAATATGAATGAAAATACTACACATTTTACACTGACAAAAAAAAAAAAATAACCCATCCAGATAGAAATGTCGGATTGCTTCAAAACCCAGCATGCAGTTATGTCTCAGGCAGATAAAGATTGTGGCAAGTAGCAAAATCAGTGAGTGCCCCAACTCAATATTGGTGCATGATGTTTTTGTCAATGAGTGTTTTTATTAATGCTCTTCATTAAAAAATGTAATTAAAAGGATATGTGGGTGTCTGACATTTGCACAGGAATAGGAATGGTGCAAAAAACATAGGGAATGTTAGGAAGAGTAACCATCTTTATAGTCTATCAGTATTATATATCTATATGTATATATCTATTATTTGTCTATATTAAAAAAAAAAAAAAAGCTGACAAGCTGTGATATCACTTAATGTGAATGGTGGATCCTGTTTTATCTATACAGAGGTGTTCCTTGTCCTTGTAATTCTGCCTATGATGATAATAATGAGCTAGCTAATGAAAAGATACCAGTATATAACAAGAAATCATAGCTTATTATTTGACCTAGTGGGAAGTATGTAAACTATATATATTATATATTTCTAAAAAAAAAAATGTGTTTAACACAAAAAAATGTGTTTAACACAAAAATGTGATTTACACATTAGGACATTTTCTGATGATACATTCTGATCAGTAGCTAGGGCTAAAAGGGCAAATAGGAGAAGCCTCTGTGATAATTATTGGTTGAAGGGACAGAAGGGGTAGTTTACATATCGATTCTGGATTAGAATAAATCACATTCATTAAGGTGCAGACAATGAAAAGAGTATCTCTTAGGAATATTGAATGTATATTGACAAAAAAAACACATTTTTCAGTGGCTAGAGATTTAGTTTCATAAATACATTAAAGGGGTCGGCCACTTTCTGGTTACTGCTGACCAGTGTGTTTATAAGATGTCAATATGGCACTTGATAATATAGCCTTTGTTGAAATGCTGTGTCATTTCCTACATTTCATAAGGTTTGCCAAATTTTTGCTTCTATCCACACAGAGGTCTTGTCCAAGATGGCTGCTGATAAAGGGTAAATCGCCTCCATGTGATGCCTCCTCTTTTCAAATACACTGCATCTTCCATCTGTACATCTTATGGATAGGACCTCTATGTGGACAGTACAGAATATTTGCTAGAAATTCAAACAAGGTCTTGTTTTAAAGCTGACAATCTTTTGTTGTGCTACATGGATCATAAGTTAAGTCCTTGGTAGGGAAAGCATTTAGTGCTTTTTGTTAAGGGTGGATTCACATAGCATTTTATACGTCCGTTTGACGTATACATTAGGAAAAAAAGGCAAACCATGTTTTTGTACCCTGCAGAGTCTGGTAAAAAAAATGCATACTACAATGGAACTCTATGGTGAACGGATGCCACTGTCTGAGGCATCTGTTTAACATATATGATTTTTTGTATACGTTAAACTGATGAGAAAAACGCAATGTAAACCCACCCGAAGTTTACATTCGGAGTAAGATCATCCAGTGGATTGTTCATAAATGCTTCAGGCTGAAATACCCCTGAAATGACAACAGTATTCCACAGCTAGAGTCCTAGATAAGACAGGGGAGTAAATCTATACACACAGATAAGGATCTATGTGGGAGAAAGTGCTGGTCTTGATATCCCCTAGTTGCCAGAGGATGCATCTAATTTATGACAAGGTGCAGAACTTGTGCCTTGTCCTCTGATGGATCTCAAAACCTGAAGCCAAAATGCATATGCGAAAGTAGCCTTAATCCAAAATTGTTTTATTAAAGGAAGTGTACCATCAGAAAATGACCTATTGCTTAAATCACGTTTCTAGGTTTAACATATTTTTTAAGAATTTTTGGTGGTTATTTTTAATTTTCTATGTTAATTTCTATATTTAAACAAAAAAACATGAAAAAATACAGTTTTCCCACTGGCTACTAAGCCTAATAATAGGCACCACTTCTTGGTTTGTACAGATCACTTTACTGTAGTTATCTGCTTATCTGTACACATAAGTGATATCATTACATGCAGGATTAGAATGACAGATAAGACAGGATCCACCATTCACAGCAGGTGATTGTCAAATCTTATCTATTCCTTCCTTGTACAATGACCTCTGCACAGGTCACAGAGCATGCCTAGAAAATGCTCTCATAGAAGTCAATGAGGTCCCCTTCTGACAATTGTTCCTATGGCCTATGGGGCTGCGGTAAAGCAATTTTCTTAATGCTTTCTAAATGCTCTTAAAAATAGCTTAGGCAAGTTGTAGTTGTCCCCCATTCCCCCATAATCATATTCAGGAAATAGAATAAATAAATCTGCAATAGAAAATAAAAACAGATGAGAAACAAGCGATATGTGTCACTATCTGGTTTTAACCAGCAGAAGAAAATGTTGGTGGCACATTCCTTTAAGGACATGAACACCATTTATTACCTATGGCATCTTTTTGACAAGTTCTTCTGACACAATGTGGATTAGTGTGTTTCATGTGGGTTCCAGTATAATTGTATTTTCCCTGTAATACAGTATGCAGTTTATGCATTTAGCACATCCAACAGTCAGGGAAAGAATTGTTTCCATTTGTCATGTGAAAAGGATCATTTTACACTAAATTCATTTCAGTACGCTTGAATAAAAATTGTAAGGTACCGTTAGAAATATTTATAGAGCGGTTTTCTGTTTCCTTCATGATTGATATCTGTGTATTTATTATACATATGTGTTCCTCCAGTTGTATTAAAAAGGTACCAAATAAGTAAGTTGTTTGCATGAAATAAGCACAAAAAAGTAACATTCTTCCTGTATTATTTTCCAAATCCACATGCCAATTTCCATGCTATCCATTTTTTTCTTTTCAAAATGGTTAGCCTCAGCCTGTAAGAAAGCTCCAGAGAAGGTATCATCAAAAAATGGCATACTTTGAAATGTATAATCAGAAATGGCATATTATTGTCTGATAAAGGGGATTTGTATTTAAAAATACCAGAATATTTTTTGTTAAAGGGAATAGATCATCAAAAAATTGCATATTATCATTGGTTCTGGTGGGATCTCAGAATCTCTAGAAATCACCCTACTTTCGTAATCCTAGGCTCCCTTTTGAACATGATAAAAAGCTTCTTTAGGCACTTTGTAGGGGATAATTTTTACATTGGCCGCTACAGTAGACGCAACAGGCTACTTTATCTCTATGTCTCAGATATACCTGAACAATGGTCTCTGAAGATGAGAACTAACATGAAACAAGAATAGGTAGTGTTTAGAGATGAGCGAGCATGCTCGTCCAAGCTTGGTGCTCGTTCGAGTATTACGGTACTCGTAAGTGGTCGCTGCTCGGACGAGTATCTCGCCATGCTCGAGGAAATGGCATCTTCTGCATTTTGAATTTTTGGCGCCTATTAACTCAGCCAATCACAAGACAGGAGACTCTGCGGTAAACCCAGCATCACGTGGGGCCCTTATATGTCGATAGCAGGGGTTGGCTGGCCTGATCAGGTGACCCTGGAATATACTAGTGACTGCCCACGGTGCTCGGCTCAGATGCTGTCTGGATGTCGTTAGGGACAGAGCTGCTGCGTTTCAGGGAGAGTGTTAGGGCCTGGATTTAGTTCTCTGTTAGGCAGGAGTGATCTCAAAAGAACCCAACAGCCCTTCTAAGGGCTACAGGACATTTTTTTTTGTCTCCTGGCTGGGCTGGCTGGCACTAGTAGTGCAGCTATCGCCATATATAACACTTTTTTTTTTATTGTTTTATCTCAGTGATACAAATCCATTTCATACAGCAGTGTGGAACCATTCTGTGTGTCACAGTTCAGCTGTCCACTCACCACAAACCACAATCCGTATTTTCTGTCCAGGTGACCCATTCTGTACGTCACGCAATCAAATACGGTCTTTTGCTTTCACTGAACTGATACAGCTAAATTAGAAAAAATCTCTGTGTGACATTTGTCTGGGTTGCAGTCAAAATAGCCACCGTCAGCAGGGGCTGAGTTTGCTCTCTGATGCAGACCATACTGAATGGTACGTAATAACATACGTAATTTAGCTCTAACTTATCCACCTATATATTTTCTTGTTCAGATTGAACAAGTTTGTTGGTTTCAGTACAGCAGGCCCATTTTTTTTATATATATAATAAACTTATATACAGAAAATGTTGAACCCCAGGGCTAAGGGTCGAGGACAAGGGCGTGGGCGTGGGCATTCAATTACTGCAGGGGGCAGAGGCCGTGGTCCTGGGCAGGGTGAGACAGTACCTGCTGATGAGGGAGCAGGGGAACGCCGCAGAGCTACACTCCCTAGCTTCATATCTCAACTTACAGGGACACGTGGTAGAGGACTGTTGAAACCACAACAGTGCGAACAGCTGATGTCGTGGATTGCGGACAATGCTTCAAGTAATTTGTCCACCAGTCAGTCTTCCACGCAGTCCACCCACGTTACCCAAGGGAGAACTCCTCTGGCTCCTCCACCTCAACCTCCTTCCCCCCAGTCTGCCCCCTCCCAGGAAAATTTGGAATGCAATCCGGCATACTCTCAGGAACTGTTTTCTGGACCCTTCCCAGAGTCACAAACCACTTCTTAGGTTGCTGCTGACCTCTTTCCCGATGCCCAAGTTTTCCAACTGTCACAGTCTGTGGGTGATGATGATGATGATGACAATGTTGACTTAGTGGAAGAAGTTTGTAAAGAGGTGTCGGACGATGAGGAGACACGGTTGTCAGACAGTGGTGAAGTTGTTGTCAGGGCAGGAAGTCCGAGGGGGGAGCAGACTGAGGAATCGGAGGATGACGAGGTGACTGACCCAAGCTGGGTTGATATGCCGAGTGAAGACAGTGCTTCTGAGGTGGAGGCGAGTGCTGCACCAGAACAGGTTGTAAGAGGCAGTGGTGTGGCCAGAGGGAGAAGCAGGGCCAGAGCTGGTGCATCAGCAGCAACTGTTCCATGTAGTGAAGCTCCCGTGGCGAGGCCTAGATGTTTGCAAGTCTGGAGGTTCTTTAAAGAAAGTGAGGATGACTGACGGACTGTGGTGTGCAACCTGTGCCACACCAGGATCAGCAGGGGTGCCACCACTACTAGCCTAACAACCACCAGCATGCGCAGGCATATGAGTGCTAAACACCCCACTCAATGGAACCAAGGCCGTTCACCTCCTGCGGGTAACACCACTGCTCCTTCACCTGTGTCACTCGCTGCCTCTGCTAGTCAACCCCCTGCCCAGGACCCCGGCACGAGCGCCTCCCGCCAGAAAACCACACCTTCGCCTCCACGATCCTCCACAGCGTCCACCAATGTGTCCCAGCGCAGCGTTCAGCTGTCTTTACAGCAGACTCTGGAGCGCAAGAGGAAATACAGTTCCACCCACCCACATGCCCAAGCCCTTAATGTCCACATCTCCAAATTGCTGAGCCTGGAGATGCTGCCCTATAGGCTGGTAGAGACCAAGGCCTTTTGAAATCTCATGGTGGTGGCTGCCCCTCGTTATTCGGTCCCCAGCCGCCACAATTTTTCCCAATGTGCCGTCCCAGCCCTACACCAGCACGTGTCACAGAACATCATCCGTGCCCTGACCAATGCTGTTTCTGAGAAGGTCCACCTAACCACGGACACGTGGACAAGTGCTGCCGGGCAGGGACACTATATATCACTGACGGCACATTGGGTTAACTTGGTGGAGGCTGGGACCGAGTCTGACCCTGGGGCCGCTCATGTACTGCCCACACCGAGGATTGCGGGGCCTACCTCGGTCATGGTCCCTCAGACGTACTAAGCCTCCTCCTCCAACCCCTCCTCCTCCTCCACCTCCTCCTCCGAATTACCATCCGTGGGCACGGCGCCTTCAGTCGGTAGCTCTAGGCGCAGCAGCAGTGCCATGGGTAAGCGCCAGCAGGCGGAGCTCAAACTGCTGAGCTTAGGTGACAAAAGGCACACCGCCCAAGAGCTGTTACAGGGCATCACGGCGCAGACCGATCTGTGGCTGGCACTGCTTAACCTCAAGCCAGGCATGGTTGTGTGTGACAACGGGCGTAACCTGGTGGCGGCTCTGCAACTCGGCAGACTGACACATGTGCCATGCCTGGCCTACGTGTTCAATCTAATAGTTCAGCAGTTCCTCAAGACATACCCCAATCTGTCTGATTTGCTCACCAAGGTGCGCCGCATCTGTGCGCATTTCCACAAGTCGACCACAGATGCTGCCACTCTCAGGGCAGCGAAGCGCCACCTACAACTGCCCGCTCACCGACTGTTGTGCGACGTGCCCACAAGATGGAATTCGACATTAAACATGTTATCCAGAGTTTACCAGCAGCGCAGAGCGATTGTAGACTGCCAGATGTCAACTTCCACCAGAACTGGTAGTCAGGTCAGTCAGATTCCTCAAGTCTACAATGAGGAGTGGACGTGGATGTCTGATATCTGCCAGGTGTTGAGCAACTTTGAGGAGTCAACACAGATGGTCAGCGGCGATGCCGCCATTATCAGCCTCACCATCCCGCTGCTTTGCCTGTTGAAAAACTCACTGCTCATCATGAAGTCGGATGCTTTGAGCTTGTCACAAGAGACGGTGGAGGAAGATACGTCGCTTGATAGCCAGAGCACCCTCCGGTCTGTTTCTCAGTGCGTATTGGAGGAGGGGGATGAGGAGGAAGAGGAGGAGAATGTCGGCGAGACAGAAGAGGGTACCAGTGCTCAGTCCTTCTTAACTCTTGAGCGTGTATGGGCTGAAGAGGAGGACTTGGAGGCGGAGTAGGAGGAAATGGAGAGTCAGGCCAGTGAGGAGAGGGAATTATTGCATGTTGGGACTCTGGCGCACATGGCAGACTTCATGTTAGGCTGCCTATCCCGTGACCCTCGCGTTAGAAGCATTTTTTCAAACACCGATTACTGAGTGTTCACTCTCCTGGACCCACGGCACAAGCAGAACCTTTCCACTCTCATCCCTGTAGAGGAAAGGAGTATGAGAGTGAATCAATATCAACAGGCCCTGGTGCACAAGCTGAAACAATCCTTCCCATCTTACGCCACTAGCGGCAGAGGGCATGGTTCTGTGGGCCAAATAGCGGGGGAGAGTAGGCGAGCAGGCAGCTTGTCCAGCACTGGCAGGGGAACGCTCTCCAAGGCCTTTGCCAGTTTTATGTCACCCCAGCAAGACACTGTCACCTGTCCCCAGTCTAGGCAGAGTAGGGGTGAGCTTTACAGAAAGATGGTGAGGGAGTACCAAGCTGACCATACCAACGTCCGGACTGATCACTCTGCTCCATACAACTACTGGGTTTCAAAGCTGGACACGTGGCCTTAACTGGCGCTGTACGCCTTGGAGGTGCTGACCCGCTTGTCAGAGCGGGTATTCAGTGCAGCTGGTGGCGTCATCACCGATAAGCGTACACACCTGTCAACTGACAGCGCTGACAGGCTGATGCTTATTAAAATGAACAAAGCCTGTATTTCACCGGAATTCAAATCTCCTCCGTGGGAAAGCAGCTAAAGATTAACATTACTTATGTATCCGATTCCTTTTCTCTACTCCTCCTACTCCTCCTCCTTGTCGTCTTTGCCTAACGCTGATCCAAAAAACGCAATTTTTTAGAGGTCCAACTGGCACTCTTTTACCACAATTTTTCTGGAGGTCCACCTACAGGCCCTCTCTCCAAACAATTTTTACGGAGGTCCACCTACAGGCCCTCTCTCTAAACAATTTTTCTTTGCACCTAGTTGGGTGCTTCCCTAACATGTGATGGGTATGTGCCTCGCCTTTCTTGGTCTGGGTGAGCACAATTGCCATGAGGGTAACCACCAGGCAATCCATCCATGCATGCTGCCCCTGCTGTTTCCTGTCCATTTCCGTGGTGTTTCCATCATTTTCTGAGGTTTCCAGTTTTTCACCCAGCCTTCCCTAGGCAGAGCCTTGGTCCCCTGCAAAAAATGCTCGAGTCTCCCATTGACTTCAATGGGGTTCGTTACTCGAAACGAGCACCCGAGCATCGGGAAACGTTCGTCTCGAATAACGAGCACCCGAGCATTTTAGTGCTCGCTCATCTCTAGTAGTGTTTAAAAAATTTAGAGGTTCCTTGAAAGGTAGCCATCTTGGTTCACTCTCTGGTTTCTTGAAGAGGGGGTTATAGTCCATCACTTCCTAAATACTGTATTAATCTGTGACATTTTTCTTTGTCAATTTACCCCCATTCATTTCAGTTAATATAAAGAACACCTTACTGTGCTGTCTATACAAAGAATACTGGGAAGAAACATCTAACTCCAATATGGCCTCCCCCAGGGAAATTTTACTAAAAAATAGCTACAACGTTTTAAAAAAAAGAGCAAACACATTAGCTCACATTTACTAATGTGAGCATACTTAGATTTCTGCATAAATGTGCATAATTTAGCACATCTAGGTTTAAGGCCTCTTGCAATTTGCGGCCCCCAATGCACGGGCACCATCCGTGCGGCTGCCTTGACGGATCCAGACCCATTTAACTTGAAGGCATGGAGAGGCATGGAGAGAAAACCTACGGAAGCACTCCGTAGTACTTAAATGGGGTTCTGTGCCTCTGTTCCGCACCGCACCTCCGGATATCCGTGATGCGGTGAGCACACAGCCGTTGCCCGCATATTGGGCTGCAATATGGGCCACGGCCGGCAACGCCCGTGTGCATGAGGACTAGCTGAATGGGTATGACTTTTCAGGAATATGATTTTATGAGTATGGGATAATAGCCCCGCGGACGACTCAACGAGCACAGCACATTGTAATTAATGATGCTGTGCGCTCCCGTGCGCACGATCGATGCCACTCCGGGACATATGGCCTGCTCACGGACCGTATGTCTCGGAGGGCATACGGTCGTGTGAAAGGGCCCTTATTTTGAATGAAAATTTCACCACAATTCTGGTGTAAAATCCTCTTCTAAACTAAGGCAACCAATAGTTGGTATACTGTTGTGGTAGACACATCTGTGCACCAAATTTATCATGCAGCTTAAGACACAGTGATAAATCTGGTGCAGGTATGAACAACCTGTCAAAAGTTATGCCATCTACGGGATTAGTAAATCTATCCCATTTATTAACTGGTGTAAACCAATCAGATTCCACCTTTCATTTTTCGCAGGTCCTTTGGACAATGAAAGGAGGAATCTAATCCAGCTCTACTTTACACCAGTTTGATAAATCTCCCCTATAGTGTTACTGTTAACCTTTTGCTATGTATTTTGCTATGTAACCTTTTGTATGTATTTTTTGTTCTCCAGCTATACGCTGTATAGATTTTGTACTCCCTGTACTCATCTTTACAATTTTAGCAGATGGCTGCCTTCTTCATGACACATAGGTGGTCACTTACAAACAGAATTTCACGCTCTTTTTGGCGTATTTCTGGTCCAGGTTGTTGCGCAATGGTTATTTGCGCCGCAATCTGCAACTTTTCTCTGCTCACGCCAGGTCTAAAGAAGGGAAGTGGCATTGGTGGGAAAGGGGACAGCAGGCAGACCCCTCTCATTTATCATTTTCTACTCCTATTTTAGGCACAGAAAATTGTCTAACTTTAAGCCAGGAAGGGAGCTGGGGTAGATTTAGGCGACTTTCACACTAGCGTTAATATTTTCCAGTGTTGAGATCAGTCATAGGGTCTCAATACCGGAAAAAAACGCTTCCATTCATTGTCAATGTGGACAAAACATAACTGAACAGAACGGAGTGCTCCAGAATACATTCTGTTCCGTTCTCATACCAGAGAGCAAACCGCGGCAAGCTTTCCGTCCTGTGATGAGGAGCAAGACGGATCCGTCATGACCCACAATGCAAGTCAATGGGGACAGATCCGTTTTCTCTAACACAATCTGACATAATAGAAAACTGATCCGTCCTCCATTGACTATCAATGGAGTTCATGATGGATCCGCCTTGGCTATGTTAAAGATAATACAACCAGATCCGTTTATAACGACTGCAAATGGTTGTATCATCAGTAACGGAAGCGTTTTTGCTTGAGTGAAAGTAGCCTTAGACCAGCGGTGTATGTGTCTAAGTTATAGACACATACACAACTTTGGCTGATCCACCGCCAACACAGGGGTTATTAAGACCGGCGTCTAAAACGCCGGTCTTAATAAATTAGCCCCATAGTTT
This sequence comes from Rhinella marina, assembly GCA_900303285.1. Lineage (NCBI taxonomy): Eukaryota > Metazoa > Chordata > Amphibia > Anura > Bufonidae > Rhinella > Rhinella marina. The sequence continues at coordinate 76,209 of ONZH01009189.1, read as the reverse complement.
CTCACACCAACAGTAAATATGGGCCAGGCATCATCCCTTCTGGCATTTCAGTCATACATTAAGTTGCAGATTCAAAAAGTCACTCAGTCCAAATGAAGAATGCTTTGGTAAACAGTAGTTTAGCCATTTCAAATATATGAATTCAAGCCAAACATTGGAAAACCTGGAAGGCTACGTATTAAATGGAATCTAACTATTACAAAATTATCTGTGAAAGTCTTTTTACTGTATATTCCTTGTCCTATTTGCTGAGAGCAGCATGCAGCATAATGATGCTATTTATACATTATACTGAAATATCTGTTTTAGGCATGCAGTATGTTATAACATTTTCTCAACAATAACTCATCGAACAAATGCTATCTCTCTGCAGCATAGAAATATGGTACTAAGCATTATTTTGTTAACATTAGATGTGTTTTATGAACTCAGCAAATAAAGATTACTATTTGTAGTAAAATGAAAGTTTTCTTTTCTATCATATTCTGTATCTGTACATTAATTCCTCATGGTTTTCAAGATCTCTGCTTGTAATCATTGAATCATATGCTACATTGTTTATGACCAGATACTGATAGCTCGCTACTGTTACAGTCTAATTTTTAGAATTGTCAAGTGAACAGAACAGATTTTTCAGTCACCTATGGAATTCGGTAAATCATCTCACTCAATAACTACATGCAGAGGTAATTAAAATCATGAAGATTTGATTCATAATTAGAAATGAGTGAATCGATTCTAAACTCATCAAATTTAACCAGAATTTTCCCAAAAATGTGGGTCAAATCTGAATGTGAAATTCTGATGACTCAACTCAATGGAATTGCTCAAAATGAGCCATTTTTGTGATCAGAGGACAGGAAATATGAAGTAGGAGGATCACATGACCTCAAGCAGTGAGTGTGTATACACACCGGCACGTGCAGTATTTGCTACCAAAAAGCAAAAATGTTTTGAAGACAAGAAAATACTTGTGCAGTACGTTTTTAAACAGGATTTTTTTTACCAATTTACCCATAGCTATATATGTGGTTGTCACTTTAAAGATTACCAATGCTATCTTGGTGTTAAAAAGCTTTAAATGAGTTGCATGCAGTTCTAGGAGACACCAAAGTGTCATCCACATCTTTTTTTAATTTTATTCGGACCCGAATCAAATCACATGACCAATTAAGCCAAATTGAATCTGAATCAAATTTCAAGAAATTTGCTCATCAGTATATCATGCTGCATATTACAAAACTATAACTCAAACAAGCTTTATTTGCTGAAGTCAGAATGCACTTTTAAGGGCAATGGTTTTCTCTTGTATTATGTTAAATGATGATTCATCTTTCCTGTCCTCTGATCAGAAAAATGGCTGATACCATTTTGAGTCATCAATAATGTGAGTCACACATTCAGATTTGATCCAATTTTTTGGGGAAAATTCTGTTTAAATGAATGACAATGCAACTCAAGCAACTTACATTATTTGCAGTGTGAATTTTGACATTTTTAAAGGGGTTGCACCACTAATATAAATGTAACCCACCCAACAGAGATCACTTTCTCCAAATACCACCCTTTATCAAAAGTGCTATATACTAAAATTATTCAGTTGCTGTAGGTTATGTCCTACATTAGAGCCTTGTAATGTAGGACGTAGGACGTGCCATTGGTAAAAACAAGGGGTTGTGCTTAGTGTCACATGATATACTGATGGCATAGCTGACCAGGAAGTAGCATGGGGGATAAGAGAAAACTGCAAATGATGTCAATTTGGAGGGGAAAAAAACTATCCAATTAGGAATGGGAGCTAGAGTAATTGATGCAACTTTTAATCTCAAATGACATATATTAAAATAAATATAGAATATATGGTGCAGACAATGTTTCTTTAAATAAATGCATTATGAATATTAAAATATAGAACAGAACATGAGACGAAGTACAGCAAGATATAGCTAATAAGATAATGTGTCAGAAACATGATTATCCTATATATATGCAAAGTGGCAACACATTCCAATTCATTGCACAATGACACAATACATGCATGCAGTTTGTGAATGCAGGTTTTATGCCCTGCTCTTAAACCACCATTATTAAAATAAATGACATCTTTTCCTCATCATGCGATATCATTGCCATTACTAGGTGTAACAGCTCTCACATCCAGAGAATTCTCTGTCTTCTGTTTTGCAGTTAGATATGACCTTTCCCTTCTCTCTGAAGGATGCTAAAGCTATTTGCCTTAGTGTCTGCATCTCCCATTACACTTAATAATTTCATTGTGATGGCTTGGGGAGAGCTGTGTCCCCATCATGGCAAAGACAAGAGAGGGGCTAATGTAGAAAAGCGAGTGGAAGACAAATCGATCAACCCAGCAAAAGTGACGTTGATAGACCTGTGAGCCTCGACTGTCAGGAGGTGTGAGGGATTGATGTTGTCCAGGAACAGCCAGAGCTATAGTTGTGAACTTGCCATACAAATGATCTTGGTGTCCCGTCCATCATGAAATCAAATGAGTGTACACCTACTTTCTGCAGTATTCAAGGGCAGCAAAGAGAGTTCAAGGGGAGAGTTAAAGAGAAGAATTGCATTTATAGCTACTTAAGCATCCAGCACATTTACCATATTTTGATTTGTTTTTTCCTTCAAGAGGTAGTGAAACCTCAGGCCACTGGAACTGTTCAACAGTAGCAGCCAATTCTTAAGCTAGCATGTCAAGCTTACAAAGGAATGAAAGTGTTAAAATAAAGCATAATCAAATGAATTGCTGCTGCTTTTTCCATATTTTTAATTAGTATTTGTCCAGAAAACAGTTTTTAAGATTTCGTATATATTTTAAAACTTTATGGAAATGTAGTGCCACCTCTGCTACTAGTGTATTACCTAGAAATTGCACAGATAATCACAGATAATACAGATCCGCCTAGTTTTCTTTTCTTAAATTTAACTCAATAAAAAAATAAAATATAATATATATATACAGTGATCCCTCAAGATACAGTGGCCTCAGGATACAATATTTTCAACATACAATGGTCTTTTCTGACCCATCATAAGTTGAAACTAGACTCAACCTACAATGGCTCAGACCCAGATCCAACAAATGAAGGCCACTTCTCTGGTAAAATAGCTGTATTAGTTGCTAGTTAGCAGCTATTCCTGACTGTTATATGTAAGGACTTGTTTTATCTGTCTTAGTTATCTGCTTATTTTTCTTAAATCTTTATTTTCTCTTATCTTGGATGACATTTTGGGGCTTTGGAACCGATTACTCAACTTACTATGGTTTCAACATACAATGGTCATCCTGGAACCAAATAATATTGTAACTTGAGGGATCACTGTGTATATATACACACTGAATACATAGCCACACACAGTATACTTACAAAGTATAGACATCTCATGACACTCGTATCACAAACTTTTTTTTCTTACAAAGTTTCTCATCTTGCACTACATATCTTCTGATATGTTGAGAAAACTTTCCATGACATCTTCTAGTGTAGTGAATATAAGAAACTTTGTAATATAGTATATCTTGTCAGAGAAGGATTCTCCCTCCTCTTATCATACTTCACTCCTACTCCTCCTTCTCTTCAGCCACACTCAATACATTACTCAGATCTGCCTTCAGTGAAGACAGGCTGCCTGCTCACTGAAGGATCCATATACACAGAGTGAGGGAGAGTACAGGGGGCAGAAAGAGAAAGACGGGATTGCTGTAGACATTAGAGAAAGAGAATCTAACTAAGAGACTGTAGCTTGTTTGTAAGTGATGTAATGACTTTACTGCTGGACACACATCTAAAGTATACAATACTGCTGTGTAATGTTCTCAATTAATGCTGCTGCTTCAAGGTTGTGCCACAGAGCGTTACAAAGCAGGATCCCATCTTTGAGCAGTTAGTCTCAATCCAACAGCTCATAAAAACAGATTGCAAAGGGAAAAGTGCTAAAAATGTCAGATACAGTACAAGTCATATAATGGCTAGAAATAGTGCCATTCCTCATGTACGTACACAAACATTGCAGCTTATTCTGAAAAATCACCTGAAACAACAGTTACACTTTAATAGTGTATGCTTTTTTTTATCACATCCTAGGCTAAATTCTGGACTTTCTTTCTGTTACTAAAGAGCATTGTATTAAGGGAATGTGTATGACATGTAATTTAAGTTAAAGTTTAAATCTGTAAATTTTTTTATGTTAAATGGTCACTAACTTTTCGCAAAAGTTTGAGTAAATCAATAGTACAAGTGATCACAAGAAGCTTTGTAATATATTTTATCTGTGAGAAATGTCTAGTTCTCCAGGTTTCAGCTGATTATAACCTCCCCCCCTGCTATTTGCTTTTGACTTTGAAAAATGCCTTTTTCCTGTCCAGGACAGATCATCTTAGCAGGAGGATCATATTACACATGTAAATGCAAGTCTATGGAGGCAGGAGGAGTGAACAGAAGTGATTGAGAAAGCACAGTCGGGCAGCTACATAGAAAGGTTATTGCCCATCATAAGTGCTTAATTTACAAAAAATACATGTCATTACACCTTTGTAATGTCCTCCATTATTCTGGGACTGTGTCTGAGTAACTGAGACAGTTAGGAAGGAGATTTTCCCTGGCTTTCTATGTGTGCAGTTGATGGCAGCTAGTTTCCACCCACCATGTTTGAGAGGACTGCAAACTAGACGTTCAGCAAGCATAGAGAAAACTGCTAAAAAAATGCCACATATAAGTAATATAATGGCCACAAACACTGGCGTACCTAAGGTGTTTGGCTCCCAGGGTGGTCCTTTCTCTGAACCCCCCTCCATACTTTAAAACATTACACCCCCTCACAGTCATAGTTATGTCCCCTTTATGCTCCCTCACAGTAGTAATGCCTTCATTTCATCTCTTCAGAGTATTTATACCCACATTGTACCCACTCACAATAGTTATGCCCACACTGTGTCTCCTTACAGTAGTAATACACTCATCGCACTTCTTCATTGTGCTCCCTTCACAGCAGGTATCCCTTTATTGTGCCCTCTAACAATATTTATCCTCAAATTGTGCCCCTCACACTAGTTATCCATGCATTGTGCACCCCTCACAGTAAGTTATACCCACATTGTTCCTCTTCACAGTAGTTATACCCTCAGTGCACCCCTTTACAGTAGTTATACCCACACTAGGGGTGTTGCTAGGGTCTCAAAAAATCTGGGGCCCAAGCCCCAATGACTATGGCCCAATTTTAGAAGTCGACATTCCCCCTGCACACGTCATTTTACTGTATTTGCTATACAGCAGCACATACCTCTCATATCCAATGCCTTCCAGGTGACATCTCCTCTGATATAGATCTTCTCTGTCATCATTTTCTCCATTCAGTCCAGATAGCTTCTTTCAGCGGCGGCTCGTGTCTGCAGAGTGTGACATAGAGACATCTTAGCTTTCTCACTTATCTATCATCATCTCTCAATCTCGAGTCCCAACAGTGTTATTCTGCTGCTCGTTGTGATCCCCAACACCCCCAAATACTACCCTGAAGAAAAATTAGTTCTATACAGATAGTCCACCCATAGTAATAGTGCTCCTCAAAGTCCCACCAATAGTAATTCCCTTCTAGAATTACCTTATTAGGCTTCTTTCACACTAGCAACAGGGATGTCAAGTGGACCGGATCCGTGCTGCCGCTAGTGCACCTGTGCGGGTGGAACTACACTCTGTCCCCATTCACTATAATGGGGACGGGCCAGAGTTCTGGCTGCAGCACGGCAAACTACGACATGTAGTTTTAATAATGCCCTCACAGAGCTCCCAGTACAAATAAGGGCCCCTTATTCTTCCCCCAGTGAAAATAAAGCTATCTACAGACCACTTTGTGGTAATAAGGCCCCCAACAGAAATAGAGCGGATCTATAAGTCACTCCCCAGTAGTAATAAGAAGGCCTTTAATGTCCCCCTGTATTTAAAAAGCCCCTATAGTGCCCCCCAGTATTTATTTTACCCCTGACTCTTATAATGCTTGCCCTAAAGTGTCCCCAGTATTTATAATGCCCACTTCAGTGCCCCCCTGTAGTTGTTTTCTTCCCTTTAGTGTCTTCAGAAATTATAATTCCTCAGCCCCTCCGCCAAACAGTCCCATGTAAATAACACGATTTCATTCCCTCTGTCATAGAGTCCTATGTACATAACAGCACACCATCTCTCCAGCCCCCCTCCAATATACAATCCCATGTAAATAACATCACCCCTCCCCAGCTGCCTTCAACATGCAATCCCATGTAGACAACATCACCCCCACAACATACAGTCCCATGTAAATAATATCACCCTCTCGACAGCCACTTCCAACATGCAATCCCATGTAAACATTACCCCCTCAACATACAGTCCCATGTAAATAATATCACCCCTTCCTCACCCACCTTCAACATACAGTCCCATGTAAATAACATTGCCCCCTCAACATATAGTCTCATGTAAATAACATCATTCCCTTCCACAACCACCATGAACATACAGTCCTATGTAAATAACATCACTCCACCCCACTCCAACTTACAGTTCCATGTAAATAACATCCCTCCCTTCCACCCTAACATACAGTCCCAGTTAAATAACCATTCCCAGCATTGCTCTGCTTCTCACACCGAGAATCTATCCCTTCACTTACCTCTCTTCATGTAGCAGACCTCACCACAGCTTCCTCTCTAGGACTTCTCCTCTTTGCCATCATTATCTGCTTCACTGGTCACATGATGGGCACATCATCGCAGGTCCTTAACCACTGCCTTCAGTTGCCTGAACAACCGCCAAGCCAGGTGGTCAGTAGCAGGCGTACTGGCTAGGGGCCAGTATCTGTCTAGCAGGCAGTACAATTTGGGGCCTGGGACAATACATCCAAGGCCCAGGCCCCGAATGTTTTAACCTAGCAACGTCTCTGATCCACAGCTCCTGCATGGTATGGGGTTTTTCCACCAAACATATGAGTTTCAGAACAGCCTACTGTCGTCTCCCCCTGGCTGGGCTGAAGTTGGTGGTGCAGTTGGTGAGGAGGTGGTAGGCACTAGGAAGTGGAGTAGGAGGAGGATGCAACAGGAGGCAACGAGAAACGTCCAGTAATGCTTGGCGGTAGGACATGCGCCAAAACGCTTTCCGCCCCAGGCCCAGCCGCCACTACATTTACCCAGCGGGCAGTTAAGGAGCTATATAACGTCCCTGCGTATGCTAACTGGTCCATGTGTTAATGGTTATGTGGACGTTGCCACTGATGGAGTTGCGCAACGCACCCCTGATTTTGTCTGCCACTTGTTTGTGCAGGGCAGGGTGGCCCACCTGTAAAAGTACTGGCTGGGAACAGGGTACTGTGGGACAGACACCGCCATAAGGCTTTTAAAAGTGTCCGTCTCCACCAGATGGAATGGCAGCATTTCAAAGGCCAGAAATTTGTAAATGCTGCCACTCTGGGCCAGGGCTCCCAGGTGGGTAGAGGGGTGCTTCCTCTTTCTCTCCAGTGTTTGGGGTGGACAGGTGAATGCTTCCATGGGACGGTGTAGAGATGCTCTGTGACACTGCTGGTGGTGGTGGTGTCATATCCTCTCTTTGCGAGGAGCCAAGTGGCACTGTTGCTTGAGAAGGGGAGGAAGAGGCCGTGACCGCAGCAGAAGAAGCAGGGCAGGAGCAGGGCAGGAGAAGCCTCAGATCTCTCATAGTTTTTCAGGTGTCTACTCCACTGCAGTTTGGGCTTTGCATTTAGATGCCTGGTCATGCAGGTGGTGCACAGGTTTAGAACATGTATGACTTGCTTCAGGCTCTGACTACACAGTATGCAAACCATCTGTGTCTGGTTGTCAGCACATTGCCTGAACAACTACCAAGCCAGGGAATTCCTTTGAGTTGGCTTTGGTGTGCCCAGTCCCTAAGCGCAGTGGTCAGCAGCAGGTGTACCTGCTAGGGGTCAGCCACTCTGCTTTAGCACTTTGCTCCCTCTTTCGCTGTGCTGCTGGCGATGCGTGACCACCACCTCTTCCTCCGAACTGCACATGTCACTTAGATAACCTTGATTCCTTGTGGAGTCTAGGACTTCATCATCCTTCACATCATCTTCCACCCTCCTTGCCGGTCTGCACACTGCAGAAAGCTACAGCAGTTGACACCTATGTTTTGTCATTATCATCAGAGATGTGCTGCGGTGGTCTCCTCATCCTCAAACATACAGTAAGTGGTTGGGCATCAGTGCACTCAATCTCTTCCTCTTCTGGGGCAGGGCTAGGTGGATGGCCCATGGAACCTCGCCAGAAGAGTCATCAAAAAGCATAAGTGACTGCTGCATGACTTGGGGCTCAGACTGCTTGGTTGATTTGCAAGGGGGTGAGGTGGAAGATAGATGCCCATGGGCTGCAGGTGCCAGCAGGGTACCGGGTGGAAGACAACTTGAAGGAACTGGAGACACTCTCAGCCATCCAATCTGCTACCACTTCTACTTGTTCTGGCCTCACCATTCATATAGAGATACTCAAGCCTACAAAATGCAGCAGAATGTCCTGTTGCCTGCCTGCACCAGAGGAAGGTGTTTTATTTGGTCGCGTAGCTGGCACAGATAGACCACTGCAGCAGGAGCTCCACCAACACCAGCAGCACCACAAGCACAGATGCAAGGGAAGTGTATCTCACGCCAAAAAATGAATTTATGTCACACATAGAATTAACAGACAGATTATTGTATTTCTGTGTCACCGATGCAAAGGAGGTGTATCTCACCCCAAAAAATGGGTTTATGTCACACATAGAATTAACAGACATATTATCTATTGTACTTCTGTGTCACGGATGCAAAAGAGGTATATCTCACCCCGAATTATGGATTTATGTCACACACAGAATTAACAGACAGACAAATTATTGTATTTGGTGGCACCACGCGTGATCCAGCATTTTTACAGGCCAGGTAACCTGCCAATACTAGTCATGACTGTAATGGCTTTGAAGTACCCACAGCTAAAAAGCTTGTTGATTGGCTGCACTGCAGCCTTTCAACAAACTCTTTTCAGCATCTGAACACCTAACACAGACTTCTGTGACAAAGTCCATGTTTGGGTTCAGGTGCCTGAAACCTTTATGTTCGGTACAAACTCGAACTTTACAATTCAGTTTTGTTCATTCCTAGTCATCAATATGTACTGGCTGGACAACCCATTTAAGTTTTAAATAAATGTCTCAGAAACTGATGACCTGCTGTCATTATGTTAGCTTATTCAAGCTATAATGACAGTCACTTTTACAATAAAACAAGCTACCACAAAAACATTAAAATGTCAATATCTTTGTAATTAAAAGAAACATAAAACTTTGGCAACTGTGCTAACTTGTCATTTACTAAAATAATGCAGATTTTACATGTTTTGTGAAAAATGAATTTTTAGAAATTGGAAATTCTGGTTTGGCAACAATGTTTCCTAAAATAGTGTTTATATTTACCTTCTTCTGGTACATATCTCTGTCAGATAGGCACAGTCAAATGACAGTTGTATGAAAAAAAAGACAAATCCAACAGAGAATGAAATTGATAGGCCACATGCCCCTACATATTTCCCTTCTCATAGTCCCCTTGGCCACTCATCAGAGCTGAAGAGGATCACCAGATGCATTTTGCTGGTTCTCCTTCTCACCCAAAGTAGAAAATGATTTTCTGAGGCATCAAGAAGTGACAAATAGGTATTTTATTACCTTGATATGCTGTTGGAGAACCAATTAGTTGGTGAAAATTTGTCACCTAGCTTTGCATAATGCAAATTCTTCATTTTCGATGGAATCTAATCTGTTTTATAATTTAAGTACAATATTTTCCTGGGTTATAAACACAAAACACTCCAAGGTTGACAAATGCTAGCTTTACTTTGTCAACAATATTCCCTTTATCATGTATGCATTACACCGAAAACTAATGCCTCTTGTGTTTTAACCGCAAGCCACCACACTAGGATTGCTCAGTAGCACACCTGCACTTTAGGCTATGTCTTTGCCTACATACTGTATTATATTTTGTGCAGCAAACAGCCCACATTGTGTCAATGTAATTATAATTGCTACAGATGCTACAATACATCACCTGTCAGATTTTATGCCATATCAGTCTGAAAGAAAACACATCTAAATGATAAATTGGGTTATACTTCAGCTGAGAGACAAAATTGAACTGAAACACTCAAGTACTTCTTGAGAAAATATTATATAAGTTCATTTTCAAAAGTCTGGTGAGTATTTAATATAAAACTTTGCAATGGTTTCAAAATGCTTTTATTGAGGAAATATTGAAGAGGAACTACTGTGTGACCAGAGGTTTATAAAGTGTATAAGCCCAACTTTTCAATCTACTTCAGGTTCTAGGTCACTTCTCTTTGGCTAGAGACTTGGACTTTTGGACATTCTCCTAGTGGATTCTCAGAAACTACCATATTAATGTATTATCCCTAGAAAGGGGACACGTACTTGTATAAGTGCCACAACCCCTTCAATTTTCTGATCTGACAGGGGTGCAAGAATTTAGACCCACTGATCTGATATTGACAGCATATATTAAAGGCTCATGCACACGAACGTGTGCAGTCAGTGCCCGTGCTGTGGACCGTAATTTGCGGTCCACAATGCACGGGCAGTGACAGTGGGGCCGCCGGATCGCGGACCCATTCAGTTGAATGGGGTCCGGGATCCGCATCCGACGGTCCGCACCGCAAAAAAGTAGTGCATGCGCCACTTTTTTGCGGCCAGAAACACGTGTTCTTATACGTGCCTCCGCTCCGCATCTCCCAGATTCCGGACCCATTGAAGTGAATGGGTCCGCGATCCCTGATGCGGGCTGCACACGGCCGGTGCCCGTGTATTGCGGACCGGGCGTATGACGGCTGCAATACAGGCACAGGCCGGCACCAGTCGTGTGCATGAGCCCTAAGGGTAGGTACCAATTATGTAGTTCTAGAAACCACTTTAACATTGAAGAAAAGAGTTGGCTAAGACTAATCCTATTGCTTTGGTCCCTGGAAAACAGGGTTAGCTGCATTAAAAAGATGTACTTGAGCAAGTTTTTTTACAACTCACTGAGAGAGAAAAAAAAATAGCTCACACCAATGAACGTTCATAATAGACTAACACTTCCTGTTACTTTCAGATTGTGCTTTGTACCCAGTGGCAAGGGTCATCAGTCATCTTATTATTCATAGAGGTCAGGATTACAATGAACGGTAACATGTTGATATTAAAACTGGAGGGAGAGGACCACATTAACAGTAGGTGATGGAGACAGCTCATCTTCACCACCCAACTCCCACACAGTGACCTGCACAGAGCATGCTCACAATACCCTTGCAAATGTCAATTATTTTCTACTTTTGTTTTCTTATGTGCAGGTGCTTACTGGAAAGCAAGTCTATCACTGAAACTGTTGTTTTAGCAGCTCAGATAAAATATCTATCCTCGTAATCATGTAAAGTAAAGAAGTAAAAAGAAATAGAACAATATATAATAAGATATAATATAAATCAATATATAATACAATATAAAATAAAATATAGTTAATAAGGAAAAAATATGGCGAGAGCATCCCGCATCCTGTGTGTTCACATAATTATATTCAGGACATGAGGGAAAATAACAGCGCTACTATTTTATAAAATAAAATAATGAGAGTAAAAATCTCTGGCAGCAATAACTTATAAATCACTAGGCCTGCACACATTGTATATATGCAATAAAACCTTAGACATTACAGGATCATGTTTTCAACCTTTTGATGGATCTCCTGTGTTTTGTAAAATATCAGCTACAATCCAACAAATCAATAGTTCTCTCATGAAGAATGTCTCATTCTCAGGACTGCTGCCTCAGCAAAAGCAAGGTCCCGCAGTTAAAGGGAAGTTCAGCAGCAAAATGCACTTTATAAGGCTTGTTGTCCATGGAATTTTAAGGCAGGTACTTGGTGTTTTAAGACTCTCATTCTTTATACTAAGACAAGGGCTACGACTGATTAGCACATAAATTAATGATGGCTGCGTAAAGTCCATTCTTCTTTGTGGTTGTGCCAGTCACCGGCATAAAAAGAAAATACAAAGCAACCATGCATCATGTACCTGTCAGTCTAGATGTCTGTCTCCTATTAACAATAAACTTGAGAACTCAGTAACTAAAAGACATACTTCTTAGGTGTGTCTCACTTAAAGGGACTCTCCTTAACAATACAATTAAATCTAAATAGTAAAAAATAAGTAGGCAAAAAATGTATTTATTTTAACAACTCATTTATTACCTTACATACTTTACATTAAAGAGGTTGTGCTAAGTTTAAAATGATCCCCTATTGACAGGATGGGGATACCTATCTAATTGGTAGGGGTGCAGCAGTGGCAGGTTGAGCATACGCACTGCTGCTCCATCCATTCACAAGGCAACTGCTGGAGAATAACAAGGGCTGCACTTGGCTATCTCCTGCCGTAGAGAATGAATGGCGTGGCAGCAGGCATGCTCGACCTGCAGCTCCATTCAGATAGGGGAATAAAGCCCCCATCCTCAGGATTGGTGAGGTCCTAGCGGTTGTATCCCACTGATCAGATAGTTATCCCCCTATCCTGTGGCACAACAACCCCTTAAAGCTTGAACTTTCTGGAATTACACTCCTTAGCCCTTTAATAGGGTACTCCCATCATAGACAAAGGGGAGTACCCTATTAAAGGCCATTGTCTGATAGGTGCAGGTCCCACCTCTGGGACCCGCACCGACAAGAAAGACCGGAGCGGGGAAAGCTATGGCTGGAGGACCCCGTTTTTTTCCCAGGATCTGTTCACCACTAAGTGCTGCTCCCCGTTGCTCCCATAGAATTGAATGGGAGTGCACTGCGCATGCGCGGCCCCCGCTCCCATTCATTTCTATGGGGTCGACGGAAATAGCCGAGCCAGCGCTCAGCTATTTTCGGCCGCCCCATTTAAATGAATGGAGGGTGGCTGCGCATACACTGTGCGCCCTCCATTCATTTCCCAGTTCTGTTCTCGTTGTAGGTGTGGGTCCCAGAGGTAGGTGTGGGTCCCTATCAGACAATGGGGGCATATCCTAGCGATATGCCCCCAGTGTATATGATGGGACAACCCCTTTAATGACCAGGCCTAAAAAGTCCTTTATGACCAAAGACTTTTTTGTGATTTAGCACACATGGTGGTTTAACAATCCTAACTTTTTTATTCAACTACCAGTTTTTTTTTCCTTTTTAATTTTATTTGGCGAAATATGTTTTTCAAACTATGGCTCCTTATTCTTTAAACTGACACCAAAAAAGAAATTATTTAAATGGTTCCATTTTTTGTCATTTTTAAAAAAAATATATAATATGTATAGTTTTGATTGGTTGAGGCATTTTCATTCTTTTATTTGAATGTTACAGTTTTTTTTACTATATTTTAAATATATGTTTGCCAAAAGTTCATTAACCCCTTCAACCCCAGGCCTGTTTTCACCTTCCTGCCCAGGCCATTTTTTGCTAATCTGACATGTGTCACTTCATGTGGTAATAACTTTGGGACGCTTTTACTTATCCAGGCCATTCTGAGAATGTTTTCTTGTCATATATTGTGCTTCACGATAGTTTTAAATTTGTGGCAAATATTTCATTTTTATTTCTAAAAAAAAATTACCAAATTTAGCAAAATGTTTGAAAAATTAGCAAATTTGCAAATTTCAATTTTTCTACTTTCAAAATACATAGTAATTCCTCCAAAAATAGTTATTATTTTACATTTCCCATATGTCTACTTTATGTTGGCATCATTTTTTAAATGTCATTTTACTTTGTTCGGACGTTAGAAGGCATAGAAGTTTAGAAGCAATTTTTCAAATTTTCAACAAAATTTCCTAAACCATTTTTTTAAGCACCAATTCAGATATAAAGTGATTTTGAGGGGCTTACGTAAAGGAAACCACCCATAAATGACCTCATTTTAGAAACTACACCCCTCAAATTATAAAAAACCTGATGTTACAAACTTTGTTAACCCTTGAGGTGTTCCACAAGAATAAAAGGAAAATGGAGGTGAAATTTCAAAATTTCACTTTTTTGGTAGATTATTCATGTTAATAATTTTTTTCTTGCAACACAGCAAGGGTTAACAGCAAACTAAACCTCAATATACAATTACTCTGATTCTGCAGTTTACAGAAATACCCCATATGTGGTAGGGTCTCATTTTTTGCGGGATGACAGTTTGATTGGTACCATTTTGGGTTAAATACATCTTTTTGATCGCCTGCTATTACACTTTTTGTGAGGCAAGAGGGAAAAAAATGGCTGTTTTGGCATAGTTTAAAAGAAAAAACTTTTACAGCATTCACCTAGGGGCCCATCTCATGTAATATTTTTATAGAGCAGTTTGTTATGGATGCGGCGTTACCTAATATGTCTAACATTTTTATTTTTGGAAAGTTTTACACAATATAATTATTTTGAACAGAATAAAATCTTTTTTTGTGTTGCCATTTTCTGAGAGCCATATTTTTTTAATTTTTCGGGCGATTGTCTCAGGTAGGGTATCATTTTTGCGGGACAAGATGACAGTTTGATTAGTACCATTTTGGGTTAAATGCGCCTTTTTGATCACCTGCTATTACACTTTTTGTGAGGGAAGGTGACCAAAAAATGGCTGTTTTAGCACTGTTTTTTTTGTTGTTTTTTTTACTGCGTTCACCTGGCGGGGTGGATGATGTGATATTTTTTATAGAGCCGGTTGATACAGACGCGGCGATACATAATATGTATACTTTTCTCTTTTCCCCTTTTTTTTACAATTTTTTTTAAACTTTATTTGTATATTTTTTTATTTGTATATTTTTTTTACTTGAAACTTATTTTTTGTAAATTTTTTTTTTACTTTTTTCACTTTTTTTCACTTTACTTAACTTTTGGGGGTATGATGCCCTTTACAATGCATTACAATACTGTTGTATTGTAATGCATTGGCTGTAAGTGTATTACTCAATGTAATACACTTACAGACTGCTTCCTGTCACACAGGGACACAGGCACACAGGGATAGCAGGCACGATGCCTAAGGGAGGCATCGGGCTGCTATCCAAGCCATCGGGTCCCCGTCACAGCAGCGCGGGACTCCCCTTCCTCCCGCCCGCATCGCATCGAGGTTTAATACGCCCGATGCGGGCGTATGCAGCAGGGGTCTGGCTACTGGGCACAGCCGGTCCCCCACAGCTGATCGGGCGGGCTCAGCTCCTGTACCCGCCCGCAACAGCGCCGTACTAGTACGGCGCTGGTCGGGAAGGGGTTAAAAGACCTCTAAGGAACACTGTATTTTGCACTTTTCCACTTTAACTGGGACATCCAAAAGAGCCCCGTTACTGAGGAAAATGGCCATCTGTGGGGGCATTGTACACAAACAGAGCTGATCTGCTTGGCCAAAGACACCCAGTAGAGACAGTGGCATAGCTGTTTCCTCTGTTCACTGCTTTAATTCTGCTTGCCTTTTGTATTTTCATTGTGGTATATAGCAAGGTGACATCTTGACAATTTTTTACAATTTGACTGTATATAAAGTTTTTAAAATATTTTAGTGCCTTTTAGATATGGAAGGAGGACTTGAGCACATCCCTGCAATAAAACATCCACATATGAGTACGTAGACAGATTTGATATAAGACAGTAATGGGGCTGCCCAGTGGACTACTTTCCGGGGAGGTCAGCATGAGCCAAAAAGCACCATCTATGCCAAAGCACCATATTGCTAATCATGGCAGTTGTATAACATGCTTCTCTCCTCTCTTCACACTGGTATGTCTGCATTGCATTTGGACAATACTGCTCCACCCAGCTGATCTTCCACCAAACTCTCCACCGCACCCATGCACCCAGAAGCATTTCATATATTGGCTGGTGACCGGCTCATACAGCTTTATATCTGCATCCCTATTTTCCCAATGGACCATTGTACAAAACAAGCACTTTTACCTTTTGTGTCACCACTATCTCCTCATAGATTGTAAGCTCTTGCAAGCAAGGCCCTCATTCCTCTTGTTGTAATTATTGACATGTATGTTGCTATGTTATTTATGATTCTCTGTACATAAACCCCTGAATTGTAAAGAGCTGTGGAATATGTTGGCGTTATATAAATAAATTATTATTATTATTATTATTATTATTTTAGAGATATTTATTGTCATGTAATTTTTTATTAGGAGGGATAAGTGTTTACTTTTCAGTAGAATGGAAATAATGAGGCCAATACCCAGAGTAGTAGCACGTTCAAATTATATGGTTGGTTTGACATTTAGTGGAGATGGGACATTTGTATGATATAGTTTGAATTTGCATATTCATATTATTAGATTAAGAGAGGGAAATAGACTATGCATAATTTATTTTTCCCATATAGATCAAGTAGTTTATCTTTTATCAGCCTCTATCCCTGATGAAAGTATCCATGAATTCCAGAACGTGTTGGAGGCGGTTTGGTCTCTGCAGTCATTCATACACACGTGTGACATCACACAGAAGTTCCCATGGAGTTACTTTCAGGCTTTTACCCGAGCCCTTCAGCCACTAGCTAGGATTGTACGAGCTGAGCCAAAGATGAAGGACTTTATTAAGGACTTTCCCTACCTTCTGTTATACAACTAGACATCGTAGTTCTATACAGCGGTCGTCCCTGTCATAGTTACTGTATATGCTCAATAGTATGCATGTGTGGGTACTTTTTCCAGTTTAGCAATTCTATTCTTTAAATATGCAAACTGACACCAAAATAAATGACTAAAATCGGTTCCCTATTTTGTGTTGGTCGTTTTGACATATAATGTGTATAGAGGTGCATGAATAGGGCAGCTATGGCAATGGTTTTGGTTGGTGTGGGTGTATTTTTTTTAATTTGCATTCTATTTTGAATTCATTTTTGGCACATGATATGTCCCCAGGGGGCTATTGGGTGGACACTTGCACTTTTTACATTTTGCAATATTCCCACTGTAACTGAGGAATACAGTTATTTTATACATTGGTTTGATTGAGTCACATACACAGAAGGGGTTTGCACCCACAAAAATTACCAAATATCAAGATACAGGATTGCTGTAGTACAGTGCCTTGCGAAAGTATTCGGCCCCCTGGAACTTTTCAACCTTTTGCCACATTTCAGGCTTCAAACAAAAAGATATAACATTTTAAATTTTTGGTGAAGAATCAACAAGTGGGTCACAATTGTGAAGTAGATAGAAATTTATTGGATCATTTAAACTTTTTTTGTAATAATAAAATTGAAAGTGGGGAGTGCAAAATTATCAGCCCATTTACTTCTCACTCCAGAAGTTCATTGAGGATCTCTGAATGATCCAATGTTGACCTAAATGACTGATGAAGATAAATAGAATC
Organism: Rhinella marina; assembly: GCA_900303285.1. NCBI lineage: Eukaryota > Metazoa > Chordata > Amphibia > Anura > Bufonidae > Rhinella > Rhinella marina. Next base: position 58,815 of record ONZH01009189.1, on the reverse strand, counting down.
CACTTGTGTGTAATCAAGTCTCCGTATAAATGCACCTGCTCTGTGATAGTCTCAGGGTTCTGTTTAAAGCACAGAGAGCATCATGAAAACCAAGGAACACACCAGGCAGGTCCGTGATACTGTTGTGGAGAAGTTTAAAGCCGGATTTGGATACCAAAAGATTTCCCAAGCTTTAAACATCCCAAGGAGCACTGTGCAAGCGATCATATTGAAATGGAAGGAGTATCAGACCACTGCAAATCTACCAAGACCCGGCCGTCCCTCTAAAATTTCATCTCAATCGAGGAGAAGACTGATCAGAGATGCCGCCAAGAGGCCCATGATCACTCTGGATGAACTGCAGAGATCTACAGCTGTGGTGGGAGAGTCTGTCCATAGGACAACAATCAGTCGAACACTTCACAAATCTGGCCTTTATGGAAGAGTGGCAAGAAGAGAGCCATTTCTAAAAGATATCCATAAAAAGTCTCATTTACAGTTTGCCACAAGCCACCTGGGAGACACACCAAACATGTGGAAGAAGGTGCTCTGGTCAGATGAAACTAAAATCCAACTTTTTGGAAACAATGCAAAACTATATGTTTGGCATAAAATCAACACAGCTCATCACCCTGAACACACTATCCCCACTGTCAAACATGGTGGTGGCAGCATCATGGTTTGGGCCTGCTTTTCATCAGCAGGGACAGGGAAGATGGTTAAAATTGATGGGAAGATGGATGGAGCCAAATACAGGACCATTCTGGATGAAAACCTGTTGGAGTCTGCAAAAGACCTGAGACTAGGACGGAGATTTATCTTCCAACAAGACAATGATCCCAAACATAAAGCAAAATCTACAATGGAATGGTTCACTAACGTATCCAGGTCTTAGAATGGCCAAGTCAAAGTCCAGACCTGAATCCAATTGAGAATATGTGGAAAGAGCTGAAAACTGCTGTTCACAAACGCTCTCCATCCAACGAGCTCAAAGAGTTTTGCAAGGAAGAATGGGCAAGAATTTCAGTCTCTAGATGTGCAAAACTGATAGAGACATACCCCAAGCGGCTTGCAGCTTTAATCGCAGCAAAAGGTGGCGCAACAAAGTATTAATGCAAGGGGGCTGAATAATTTTGCACGCCCCACTTTTCAGTTTTATTATTACAAAAAAGTTTAAATGATCCAATAAATTTCGTTCCACGTCACAATTGTGACCCACTTGTTGTTGATTCTTCACCAAAAATTTAAAATGTTATATCTTTTTGTTTGAAGCCTGAAACGTGGCAAAAGGTTGAAAAGTTCCAGGGGGCCGAATACTTTCGCAAGGCACTGTACTTTAATTTGCTAATCTATTATTCTGTTATATAGAACTTCATAGACAGTAAAAAGTTTCCCATGTTGCAAATCTCAAAGGGGCTGTTGATTTGTTTTCTTGACAATTTCAATTTAAAGACGGTGATCTCTGTTGAATGCAATTTTGTGTATTCTGTGCTTATTAATCTCTTATATTTTACTTCAGTAGAAGTGTTTTTTTTCTGATACAGAGCTCAAAAGCCCATGCTTAGAAATGACCAAGACCATGCTTATAAGTTCTAACATTAGATTAGACACAGAGCTATACTTATCTCTTTACAGACTTGTCTTATAGTGTATGTAATATGATGACCTATCTGACTCTGTATTAAGATGTTTCTTGCCATATGGACCCTCTGTGCCTATGTAAGGCTACTTTTACACTAGCGTTTCTATTTTACGGTATTGAGATCCGTCATAGGGCTACATTACCAGAAACCAAAAAAGGCTTCCATTTTGTCCCCATTCATTGTTAATGGGGACAAAACATAACTGAACAGAATGGAATGCTCCAAAATGCCTTCCTTTACATTTGGTTGCGTTCTCATACCGCTGTTTTCTTTCCATCATGGGATGAGGAGCAAGACGGATCCGTCATGACCCACAATGCAAGTCAATGGGGACGGATCCGTTTTCTCTGACACAATAGAAAACGGATCCGTCCCCCATTGACTTTCAATGGAGTTCATGACCGATCTGTCTTGGCAATGTTAAAGATAATACAACCGGATCCGTTCAACCAACAGATCCAGATGGTTGTATTATCTGTAACGGAAGCGGTTTTGCTAAGCCCTGCCAGATCCAACAAAAATGCTAGTGTAAAAGTAGCCTAACTTGTAAGCTATATACCTTGTAAGCTATGATTTATGCCTATGTTTATGTTCCTTATAATATAAAAAAAAATTTTGAAAAGAAATTGTAATATAAAGCTACTGTACCTGCTGTCACTATTAGAGCTAACTTCTATTCATTCATCTCAATAACACCCACTAGCAGTGACTTGAGGTAGCCTACATGATTATTTTTAAAGGGGTTCACCAGGATTTTGATAATTGCTACCTACCCTCAAGATCAGTGGCATAACTAGAAATGACTGAACCCCACTACAAATATTTGAACCATGAACACCTCCCACCCTCCCAGAAACTTCTTTACAACCCCCTCCTCCAGGTCAACTCCCACACCTGTGGCTAGTCAAGATCGCTCTGTCATATTAGGCCTGGCAGCCGCTCCTTCTGTTTTTCTACATGTATAAACTGTATATAATGTCATTGTATAATACTGTCACTGTATATAATGTTATTGTATAATACTGTTGAGGGTGCCCTGACAACAAAATCTGGGTGAGCCCCTTCTGTGTTCAGGCCCCAAAGCAGCTGCTTTCCCTGCCTCCATTATAACTATGCCCCTGCTCAGAGTAAGTCATCAATATCACATTGTTGGAGGTCCGACTCCCAGCACCGAAGTTGATTAGCTGTATGAAGAAGCTGTAGCTATCCATGAGTACTTAGGTCTCTTCCTAGGCCATGTAACATCACATTCATCACATACAGCTCTTTATGAGAAAAACAAAGTTGAGACCGCTATAAAAACAAAAATATTTAAAAAAAATTAAAGGGATTTGCCACCTTCCGGTGAAATCAATGTGGAACCACTGTATATGGGATCCCTGTGTAGATACTGAATGTGGCAGCTGCCATGTCCATAGCTCCTAAGATAGCAATGATCATGTGATTTACCTAGGTGACCACCTCCTCATCTGTATCCTTCTCTGCACTACTGCTGAAAGTGTTTAGTGCATGAACATATACAAGCAGCTTAATCTACTTTAGGAGCACATGAACTGAACACTTTCAACACTGGTGCAAAAGAGGACACAATGTGAAGGCAGTCACATGGCTAAATCATGTCATTGCTGCATCTGGGGAATGGACATGGCAGCCTCCATGTGTTGTGTTTTTACACTAGGAAGCCATCAGCAGCAGGGAGCTTCAATTTGCATGCTCCATTTTATAGTTTCATATGCCACTGTGACCATCATTTGTCCATCAGTTTTTGTCATTTCTTAAATCTCATCAGAAAGCATCCAAACCCTTTAATCAGAAAATACTTTTTGACTTAAATAACCTGATGATAAAAAAGAGGAGATTCACATTAAGCAAAACAGAGGTGTAAAGATTGGGAGAAGCAGTCATTTATTTTACACATTTCTCTAAAACAAGATCGCTGCTTTATATATAAAATCTAATGTGCATGTTGGGTGACCTTTCTCTTTAGAAGATAATAATTTCACAAATGAGGAAACAGAGTGAAATGTGCGACAAGGAGAACAAATTAATTACAAGTCACGAAGAGGTAACAGAACAACTGAAAAAAAAACATCTAAAAATCATCTTGGAGATTTCAGCATTTTTGTGCAGACAGAAAGAAAAAATAAGCTTCTTAAAAGAGCAAGAGTTTAAAAGTGATTATCGTGTAGACATGTTATTTTCTGCCACAATCCTCCTTTTTAATTATGCGTTAGCAGCTACAGTATATGTGGTCATACCTTGCAGTAATCCAAAGCTTTGGCTTTTGCACAAGCTAATGCTGCTAAAGAGATTTATTTTTAGGTCCCGTTCAGAATAGGAATCATTGTCAAGTTTTACCGGGAAGCCTGCTTCCTGACAGAATCATACCTCGAAGATACTGCGATTTGGCTGACAGGTAAGATGTGCATGAGAACTATGGGAGCTGAATATAGACTTGGCATTCAGATCCTGTGGGACTCCCATGGATTTTACACTCAGCAGAAAGAAAACTAATTATGAATATATTTAGATACACTCATACTTACATATATACCACCTAAACGCTATTTCTGTATATTCAGTACAAATTCCACCAGGCATGGAAAGTTCCCAGATAATTAGAGAGCTAAGAGCTATGTTAAGATTTCTGCTTCACTGCTAACTAGGTTTTACGTCATACAGAGGTTCCAAATACAATACGGGGCATGAGAAACCACCTAACATGCTGTACCTTTCAGCAATAGGAGTACATAGCTGTGGAAAAATACATGAGCCCTCCCATATAATCTTTATAATAATATTACTTTGTTGCATTTTATTTTTTTTCTGCTTTCTGCAGACTTTATTATACTGTACTTTATTTCAAGTGTAACTGCCATTTCAGTTGTTGTTTTTTAATCTGTTTCTGGTATACTGTATTGTTTGTAGCATGTTCTTGCCTCTTTTGTTGTATGTAAAATTGATCAACATGTAAAATGGAGGCATGGCACTGTACGTTGTTCCAATTTAATAATATATGTACCCAGTGACTCAATGTTACAAGCAAAAAAATATATATGTGCTTTTCCAGTCTTTATTGACCTTTGTTTTTAGGTCATGTTCCAAATTATTATGCAAATGATATTTATCTCTGATTTTCCTAAATGGTCGGTGCAAATGACAGTCAGTATAATAAAAGTCATCACCCGCTAGAGTATACATCGAATTTTATTGAACAAACCTCCCAATGATAACAGTATATTCTTCAAAAATTAAAAAGACTCCAAATGCATTGTTCCAAATTATTATGCACAGTAGAATTTCTAAACATTTTATATGTTTTTAAGAACTGAAAATGCTCATTTGTGGAATTTGCAGCATTAGGAGGTCACATTCAATGAAAGAAAAAGCTATTTAAATCCAAAACATCCTAACAGGCCAAGTTGCATGTTAACATAGGAACCCTTTTTTGATATCACCTTCACAATTCTTTCATCCATTGAACTTGTGAGTTTTTGGAGAGTTTATGCTTGAATTTCTTTGCATGATGTCAGAATAGCCTCCCAGAGCTGCTGTTTTGATGTGAACTGCCTCCCACCCTCATAGATCTTTTGCTTGATGATACTCCGAAGGTTCTCTATAGGGTTGAGGTCAGGGGAAGATGGTGGCCACACCATGAGTTTATCTCCTTTAATGCCCATAGCAGCCAATGACACAGAGGTATTCTTTGCAGCATGAGATGGTGCATTGTCATGCATGAAGATGATTTTGCTCCTGAAGGCATGTTTCTGCTTTTTGTACCATGGAAGCAAGTTGTCTGTGTTTCAGAAACTCTATATACTTTGCAGAGGTCATTTTCACACCTTCAGGGACCCTAAAGGGGCCTACCAGCTCTCTCCCCATGATTCTGGCCCAAAACATGACTCCTCCACCTCCTTGCTGATGTCACAGCCTTGTTGGGACATGGTGGCCATCCACCAACCATCCACTACTCCATCCGTCTGGACCATCCAGGGTTGCATGGCACTCATCAGTAAACAAGACTGTTTGAAAATTAGTCTTCATGTATGTCTGGACCCACTGCAACCGATTAAGCTTGTGAGCACTGGTTAGGGGTGGCCGAATAGTAGGTTTATGCACCACAGCAAGCCTTTGAAGGATCCTACACCTTGAGGTTCAAGGGACTCCAGAGGCACCAGCAGCTTCAAATATCTGTTTGTTGTTTTGTAATGGCTTTTTAGCAGCTGCTCTCTTAATCCGATGAACTTGCCTGGCAGAAACCTTCCTCATTCTGCCTTTATCAGCACAAACACGTCTGTGCTCTGAATCAGCCACAATTCTCTTCACAATACGATGATCACGCTTATGTTTTCATGAAATATCTAATGTTTTCATCCCTTGTCCAAGGCATTGCACTATTTGATGCTTTTCGGCAGCAGAGAGATCCTTTGTCTTTCCCATTTTAGTTGAAAACAGTGGCCTGCTTAATATTGTGGAACATCCAGTTTTCCTTTAATTGGGCTCACCTGGCAAACTAATTATCACAGGTATCTGAGATTGATTTCAGTGATCCAAAGAGCCCTGAGACATAATACCATCAATGAGTTTCATTGAAAAACAAAAAGTTTAATCTTTATGTCACTTAAATCCAATTTGCATAATAATTTGTAACATGGTGTAATGAGTGCATAAATACAGTTATGGAACCATTATGAACGAGCTCTGCTGTCAACTGTATTGGTGTGTATAGGACAGTTAAGAGCCATGGTGGAGCAGGGAGCTGGCTTACCGCTCCCTTCTTTAGGCCTGGGGCATAAAGGACACTGGACCTCATACAGAACATCAGCGTCCTAGCACAGGTAACGTAAGAAGACCAATGCATTGTGCCTCCTTCACCTGTATGTTAACTGTACAGGTAGGCACATGACTCGCAGTATGCATCAAGGGATCTGGGTAAGGTGAGCATGGTTTATTATTTTATGTCCACAGGTTCTTGGACAAAATAAGGCATTATTATATTTTAAAGAGGCACAAGGAGCATAATTTATTAAAGGGAATCTGTAACCAGTTTTATAGTGTCCTTACTAACGATAACATACTGTAAACTAGTAACAGATCCCCATAACAAAATAATGGGTCAATTTCTTTAATTGAACCAGACATTGTGCTAAAATCTTGTACTGAACAGCACCAGTGAATGCTGATGAGTCCTGAATATTCATGAGCTCCAGATTTTCTCCGCCCCTTGATGTTAAGTCAGTTGGAAAAAAAACTGTCAGTCAGTGGAAGGGGGCAGCGAAAGCCAGAAGCTCAGCATGAATATCAGGAATATCAGGCACTGGAGATTAGAGATGAGTGAAATTCTGAAAAATTTTACAAGAAATTCAATTTGTTACTAATTAATTTGTCATGATAAATCAGGTATACTCAGGCCACTCTGCCTAATCATATTGATCCCACATGGTGGCCCAATCTCATTGTGAAGGAGTGTAAGTTAAACTGCAGGGAGATTGCAGGAAGAGTGTATCACGGTGTGCATTACATTCTAGTGCATCCATATTCATAGTTAATCCGTTCTGTAGGTACTGCGTCATCAATATTACATGTGTAATCTATATTAATTATGCAGTGTACCAAGATTCATAGCTAATCCCTTCTGTTAAACAAAAATAAAAGCATACACCACCCTTCGGTAAAGCAAAAAACCCATGAGTGGGAAGGGCGGTACCAGTGGCCATACCAGTGACAGTAGTGCCCCATGACAGAGGTGAGGGGTGCAGCAGCAGTGGCAATAAGGCTGTGTTCACATCACAGTTTTTCCGTTCTTCTGAGCCATCAGATAAAGAGAAAATGAAAAAATGAAGCCTGTATTTTGAGCATCCATAAAGCCTAAGATGGTCAGTATTTAATTAGTAAATGTAAGCCAAAACCAGGAGTGGGTCCTAAACAGAGATAAAATTTAATCAAAATATTTGCATCTCTTCCATGTTTTGGACCCACTCCCGATTTTGGCTTACAAATACTGATCAAATACTGATGCAAAATACTGTCCATATGAAAGGTCTTCTGCTCAAGTTGCATCCGTTTTGGCCATTTACATCTGAAATCTGTTTTTGTTAACAAGGAAATAAAGTCCTGCATTTGGTCAGTATTTTACATCAGTATTTGATCAGTACTTGTAAGCCAAAAACAGGAGTGGGTCCAAAACAGAGATAGAATGTAATGGAAATATTTGCATCTAATATATATCTTGAACCCACTCCTTCTTTTGGCTTACAAATACTGTCTGTATAAAAGAGGCCTTACAAATGCTCAAAATACAGGATTCTTTTTTCCTTTTATTTTTTTGTTTTTTTGACAGATAAAAAGAACGGGGGAAAAATGGTGATGTCAACATGGACAGGGACAATAGTGACCCATAAAAAGGTGGGGATGGGGGCCGACAGCAATGGCAGTAACATGTACAATAGTGAACCCATAAGAGAGTGGGTATGGGGTCCAACAGCAGGGGCAGTAACAGGAACAATAGTAGCCCCATGAAAGAGTGGGGAGGGGGGCAGCAGCATTGGCACACAGCACTATACACTGGGAGATCACAGTAGTAAAAGAACCTAAAAACAGCAGTGTGATAGTAAGGCCCAGTGGCATGCATATCCGTTTAAAATTTAACATGTACATATCAGTAGGCCAAGAAGCCCCGTTGTAGGAATTTCAGTTCAAAGAGGGCATATTTTGTACAGAAAGAGTGGCTGAAGTGCATGCACAGTTTCCAGACATTTTTAACAGCTCTTACAGTTCAGTGGAAGACTTGAGGAACCAGTTGACAATGAGATTGAAGACATGCACCATGCATAGAGCGTGGGTCAGCTCTTTCAGATGCAGCACAGTCAAAATGTTCTTCCCATTATACTCATGGTTCCTATCTCCAGTTGGTGAGGAGACAGCCAGTGTTTGATTTCTTTATTGATTATGCGCAGCAGTTCCTCAGTGGTGTGGCTCCGTTCACAAAGAAAGACCAGGTGCATAACCGCGTGAAAATGTCTAGCTTTGCATAGTTGATATGATGGATTGCCACTGTGAACTGTGCCTAGAGAGAAGGGTGAGGACAAAGTGGAGGATGAGGAAGGAAGAAGAGGACATTGACATAGGCCATGTTGCTGGTGTGCCTTGGCCAGGGCTATGAACGACATATATTGTCCTTGACCATAGTTACAACTCCATATGTCAGCGCTGGTGTGAACTCTACCAGACACCGAGAGGCCCAAGGACTTCATCTTCTAGTCAATGTACAGGGCTGGTAAAGCTTTTTTTGGAAAGTAATGTCAGCTTGGGACTCTCCACCTTGGGTGGGCACAAACCATCAGTTCTCTGAAATGTGCAGAGTCAACTACATGGAAAGGGAGGGACTGTAGTACCAGCAACTTGGCCAGGTGCACGGTCAGCTTTTGCACCATTGGATGAGTGCATGCATACTGTTGTCTTTTTACAATCGGCGATGCAGGAGCATCAGGAGCAATAGACAACATTGAAGTTGATGGGAAGGAACGACTGTTTCTTTCTGCTGAAGTTGTCGACCCATGACTGCTGGAGAGGGGGTGCGGGCCAGTGGGAGGTTGCTGCATCAGGCTATAACACTAAATGAATGGCACGGATTTCCCATGCCACGTTATAGTGACTTTCCATGGGTTGATACAGGGCTATTGTGCCAAAATTAGCCCCTCCGCCGCGCCTCACCTTCTGCCCACATATCCTGCATACTGCCACGTTAACGTCCCCAAGTGACTTCCCACACTGGCAAGTATGGCATTTTCCCTCCACAACTGCGTGATGCCTGCCACTGCTTTTATGAGCCGTGCACTGCTAGTGTGTTCCTCTTAGGTAGTCTCCCAAGTAGCAGATAGTGTACCCCTCCTGTGTTTGGCTGCAGATCTCCTAATGCTTAGACCTTGCTGTCTCACTGGCATGCCTCCACCCAGTTGTCTCAAGGGCATGCTGCCACCTTCGCTCCCGATGATGACAATACAACCACGTCACCCGGTTCTCATGTGTGATTGGCTACTTCATCTACATCAGTTTTGTTGTCACTTGTGTCATCCTCACCTGTTTTTTTGCACATGTCCCTGACATCTTGCAACATGCGCTCCCACTCGACTGCCATAATCGGTGGTTGCATGCCTAGAGGAGTCCACAGTGGACCTCCCCTCCAAGTCTATGCTGGCCTATAACTGCTGACTGTCCTCACAAAGTTCATCCTCACTGAAAAGTGGAGCAGAGACCGTGGCACACATTACTTGGTCAGCAGAAGTAGCAGCAAAAGCAAGAGGTAGGTTCAGGATAGGTGAAGGCACAGACGCAGTTCCTGGGCCATGCCAACTAAGTGTGTCAGAGGAACCCACCAATTCCTGGCTGTGCGTATCTGTTGTTACTTGAGATAATGTTGAAGAGCGAGTCAACCATTCCAGTGCAGTTACAGGCCAGGATTGAGGGTCAAAACATGATCACTGGATGACAGTGGCAGTTCTGTCCTGTTGCTGCAGCTGCTGCTACCACTACCCCTTCTTTTGCTGCTACTTGTGCTGTCTACAGCAACATTTTTGCCACTGCTCATTCCTTTATATGAATAAACTAACAGATTAACAGGGATTGTGGCAGCAGTTTAACAAGATACATGCAACGATATATTGGACCACCTTTTAATCCTTAGGCACAGTAATTATATGCATAAACTAACAGATTAAAGGGGTTCTGCAGTTCTGTAAAACTGATGATCTATTCCCTGGATAGATCATCAGCATCTGCAGAAATTCATCAAGATGCAGACAGCAATATATTAAACCGCCCTATAATACTGAGTCACAGTAATTCTATATATAAACTAACAGATTAACTGTGAATATGTCAGCAGTTCAACAAGATGCAGATGGCAATATTAGACTGACCATTTAATACTGAGGCACAGTAATTCTATATATAAACAGATTAATGGAGATTGTGTCAGAAGTTGAACAAGATAAACGTGACAATATATTATTGCCCTTTAATACTTAGGTGCAGTAATTCTATATATGAGCTAATATATTAACTGGTTTTGTGGCAGCAGTTCAACAAGATGCACAAGGCAATTACACTCAACCTGCAGTCTTCCTACACTCAACCTACAGTGTCTAAAAATGCTCCCTACAATCTCCCTACAATGCCCCTTCACTGGTCCTACACTCTCTTAATTCAATATTCTACAATTAAACACTGTCCCTGGCACATAAGTACTTGTCACATCTGTCCCTAAACTCAACTCACAGTAAAATGGTGAAGACCACTTTACTCTGACATCACAGAGGATGGCTATTTGCTGATTAGTTAGGTGCCGAGAGTTATGGGTCATATTGTGTTCCCGGGCTTCTTACTTTCACGTTGTAACATATGCAGCAGCCGTTTTAGAAAAAAATTTAAATTTGTTACCACAAAGAGCAAAGAAATTTTGATTTGTGGCAAATCGAATTTTTCCTAAACTTTGGATCAAATTCCACTTCAGATGCTTTGATTCACTCATCACTACTTACAAACTATGTAACTATATTCTTGGTATTCTCTGAAATAGTATTTCATTTGATTCAATTTACAGCAGATGCCTCGTTTTATACGCTTAATTTTCAGATCTGCTAAAAAGATTTTTGGCACATGTAATAAGCATTTGAATCATTACCTCTGTATATACCAGTCTAAGCATATCCATTTCAAAGGGAGAACACTGTAACAGTGTACACACTGTTTATATATATGCAATAGTTTAGCTGTAAATCCTGATGAAAAATGACTGTTTAGAAAGAATTACTAGGAAAAATAAACATCTGTCATCTCATTGCTCTTTAATTCCACACATACAGACAGTTGCACACAGTGGTTGCATGGTAGACCGCACAAAAGTTTATCACCGGATGTGCAAATACTTTTTTAATGCATGTAAATATATGTTAAATATTTGTTGTGCAGTTCTGGATTTTGACAGTTTTCATGAATACTTAGTAAAATTAGTAAGTCATTTCCATAATATTTGACCAATGGCTCAGAATCTTTATTCTTCTTTGATTTTAGTATTCAGAACAGAACTGCCTACAACTGTGTGGAGCCCAACTATTAATTTTTACATTGTGCAAAAGCTGCGAGTTTAAAAAGTAATCTCATAGTTACATATTACATCCCATGATATAACCCATAAGACAGCACGCCATTGTATATACTGTATAAATGCAGTATTATCCATTTCTGTAGTATTAACCCCTTCCCGACCGCCTCACATGCAGGTAAATTTACCTCGGAGGTCGAGTTTTAAACAGCAGGCACCCAGGGTTAATATATGCAATCAACGATAACGTCAATCATACACATTTAACTGCTCAGATGCCATAGTCAAATGTAACTGCAGCATTTGGGAAGTACAAATCTGGGAGCGCACTCCCAACCTCGCACCAGCTCCACCTAGTGAGGTTCGGGGGAGCCTGATGTTGTGTGCAGCAGCTCGGTACTCCTAAATGATCTGAGGCTGCTGCACATACTGTAAGTTCCTATGGAGAGCCTGCCTGTGGCAGGGCTCTATAGGAACTTAGTGTAATTCTCATAGACTCCATTGCTAATGTTCTCACTAAGCTCGTCCTCGCTGAAAAGCGGAACAGAGCCGACGGCATGCATTACTTCCTGTGCAGAATGAGCAGCAAAAGAAAGAGGCAGTTGTAGGACAAGTGAGGGCACAGAGGCAGCTCCTGGACCATACCAACTAAGTGTGGTGTCAGAGAAACCAAACGATTCCTGGAAGTGTGTGTCTGTTGTCACCTGAGATGATGTTAAAGAGCGAGTCAACCATTCCAGTACAGCTGGACTGTTGGTCAAAACACGACCACTGGATGAGAGTGGCAGTTCTGGTGGCCTGTTGCTACAGCTGCAGCTACCACCACCCCTTCTTCTGCTGCTACTTTTTCTGGCTACAGCAACATTTTTGCAGCTGCCCATTCCTTTTGAGGGCCGAGGCAACTGTCTATTAGCCATAGTGTACAGGAACTGTACCGTAACAGATTAAGTATGAATGGTGCAGCAGATGAACTAGAAAACCATGCCTATATATTGGACTGCCTGTTGACAATGAGTCTGATGCACACTAAGTCTATGTATAACTGAACCGATTAATTATGAAAGATGTAGCAGATAAACAAGGTAAATGCACCTATATATTAGACTGCCTGTTGACAATGAGTCTGATACACAGTTGGGGTCATTTATCAAACTGGTCTAAAGCAGAACTGACTTAGTTGCCCATAGCAACCAATCAGATTCCTCCTTTCATTGTCTGATACACACTGTCTATGTACAACTGAACAGATTAATTATTAAAGGCACAGCAGATGAATTAGTTAAATGCTTATATATTAGAGTTCCTGTTAACAATGAGTCTGATGCACAGTAAGTATATATAGCAGAAGAGAAACTATGAACGAGACAGCAGATGAAACAGGTAAACGTGCCTATATATTAGACCACCTGTTGACATTGAGTCTGATGCACACTAAGTCGATGCATAACTGAACAGATTAATTACTAAAGGCACAGCAGATAAACAAGGTAAATATGCCTGTATATTATACTGCCTTTTGACAATGAGTCTTATGCACACTAAGGGGCACATTCATCAAGACCGGCGTTTTAGAGGCCAGTCTTATTAAAGCCCTGAACTGGGGGAGGATCCTCGGAAGTTATGAAAAGGCGCAGATCTCTCCATAACTTTGGCGCACCCAATGCTAGTTCTAAATGTAAGACCACTTCTGAGCGGTCTTACATTCAGAAAATGTAGAAAATGGTCAATGCCGGCCCGTCCCCTACCATGCCACGCCCACAATTTTAGACCTGGCATGAGCGAGGCTAAGTCGCATATAGCGGCAAAACTAACCATTGCGCTGCTATCTGCACCTGAAATACACCGAATTTAGGTGTATTTTAGCACAGTAAATGACCCCCTAAGTCTATGTATAACTGAACTGATTAATTATGAAAGGCACAGCAAATGAACTAGGTATATACGCCTATATATTAGACCACCTGTTAACAATGAGTCTGATGCACACTATTTCTATGTATAGCTGATGAGATTTAATTATTAAAGGCACAGTAGATGAACTAGGTAAATGCACCTATATATTTGACCACCTGTAGACAATGAGCCTGATGCACAATAAGTCTATGTATAACAGAATAGATAAATGGGGTCATCCAGGTTCCTAGCTGAACCCGGATATATCCCCATCTTCACGCCTTCGGCCCCCCTGATATGAGCATAAATTCAAAATGCTCCAATGCTCTCCTTTGTCCTGCATTGTATCACGCACAGTATGTGCTTGCCCTGCGCTGTATTTTTTCTTTACAATAGCATACTTCTAAGTGGAGGCTTCCGTCCAGAAGATTTCCTGGTAATAGGCAGGCTTTATTGCTGCCCTTTCCATTTTGCAGGCTATGGCAGCACTAAAGTCCGCCCATTAGTGTAGGTGACGTCACCGGCCTCACAGCTGGGCAGAAACCTCCACCTAGCAGTCCCTATGGAGAGTCTGGTAGGTCAATGGATCTCAAAAAAATGCCTTTGCTCTGAGCAATTTAGCACAGGGCAAAGGAGAGCATTATATCAGGGGTGCCGGAGAGTTGAAGATGGGCATATCTCTTGGTTCAGCTCTGAACCCGGACAACCCCTTTAAGTATTGATGAGCCTGTGCTGTCCCTGCACCGTCCCTGCAGTCTGCCTATGCTCTCCTTACAGTGGGCTAAAACTTTCCCTATGATTTCTCTACACTGTCCCTGCACTATCCCTATCCAATATTATACAATTAAAAGCTTTGTTAACCACTGTCCCTAGTGCTTGGCATGTCTGTCCCTATGCTCAGCTCACAGTAAAATGGCAGAGAATTGGTTGGGATAAAGCTTTTATAGGGCTGTGACATCACAGGGGATAGCTATCTGCTGATTGGCAGGAGGCATGGTATTATGGATCATATTGCGTTCCCATGCTTCTTACTTTCACTTTGTAACACATTTAGCCACTATTTTAGGAAAAAAACAATTCGTAACTACGAAGGAAATTCGCATTTGTATCGAATAAAATTTTTCCTTATAATTCTGAATTTGATCAACACTAGTGTCAATGAGTACATGATAACTATTTACTGCAAGTGCTCACAAAATGCAAGAGATATCATCAACGTATCTGAAATGTAATACTGTTTATGGAAGAACGAAGAGTCAATACTGGTACACTCCACAGGACAGCCGACACCACAAACACAATCTTCGAATCTCTAATTCTAATATTTAGCTTCCCAATTCTTTATTGCTGCTAGTGCTAAGCATTTATTAAAAAATGAACATAATATTTTTAGTTCACAATTTGATTAGACTGTATAAGCCATATTTAACTCTTCATTGTGATGTTAGAGAACCTGACACCACAAAAGGCAATGCAAACAACAGGTCCCATGGTACAGAACAGAAGCTGAGCAGACTGATATATAGTTTTGTGGGGAAAGATTAATAAAAAACTATAACTGTATACACATAAACCTCTTTTTTTTCTATGTTCAGTTGTACACAGGGGCTATCTCATCAGTGATTGATAGCAATCTCTGTATACACTATTAAGCTGGCCATAGACATTAGATAGAGTTGGTTGATGGTTGAACATCAGTCAAACAATCATCTGCGGAATGATCTGTTCACAGACACTGCCATAAAAATTTTAATCCATATTGGCCCTCAGAGTTGATCAGACTAGATATAGAGTTCATGTTTAATGAAGTAAGGCAATGAATAAAAAATATTTCTGATAATGTTCTTTCAAACACAACTCTTTTATCCAAATATTGGATGAAAATATTAAATAACTTATTTTTAGACAAATATGATCTGTTATCAGTCAGCTAAAACAATGTATCATTAAAGTTAAAGAGGAGCTTTCACCACTCCTGGCATTTCTGTTTTAATAGCTTCATGCATTCCCCATATAACAACAATTCTGGAACATATTTTCTTATGACTCTATGTTGTGCCATTCAAGTTATGAATTAATTGATATTTGCCTTCAGTAAGGGTACAGAGGGGAGGTAACCAGTTGGGGGTATGTACCTACACAGTCTGAAAATGGCAGCACTGATTGGATAGAGTGAGTCTGTGCAGGTACCCACCCCCCAACTGGTTACCTCCCCTCTGTACCCTTACTGCAGACTGTTAGCAATTCATTCATAACTTCTAGTAACATAGTAACATAGTTTATAAGGCCGAAAAAAAGACATCTGTCCATCCAGTTCGGCCTGTTTTCCTACAAGTTGATCCAGAGGAAGGCAAAAAAACCCTGTGAGGTAGAAGCCAGTTTTCCCCACTTTAGGGAAAAAAAATTCCTTCCCGACTCCAATCAGGCAATCAGAATTACTCCCTGGATCAACAACCCCTCTCTAGTAACTATAACCTGTAATATTATTACCCTCCAAAAATACATCCAGGCCCCTCTTGAACTCTTTTAGTGAACTTACCATCACCACATCCTGAGGCAGAGAGTTCCATAGTCTCACTGCTCTTACCGTAAAGAATCCTCTTCTATGTTTGTGTACAAACCTTCTTTCCTCCAGACGCAGAGGATGTCCCCTCGTCACAGTCACAGTCCTGGGGATAAATAGATCGTGGGAGAGATCTCTGTACTGACCTCTGATATATTTATACATAGTTATTAGATCTCCCCTCAGTCGTCTTTTTTCTAAAGTGAATAACCCTAATTTTGATAATCTTTCTGGGTACTGTAGTCCACCCATTCCAGTTATTACTTTAGTTGCCCTCCTCTGAACCCTCTCCAGCTCTGCTATGTCTGCCTTGTTCACAGGAGCCCAGAACTGTACACAGTACTCCATGTGTGGTCTGACTAGTGATTTGTAAAGTGGCAGGACTATGTTCTCATCACGGGCATCTATGCCTCTTTTGATGCAGCCCATATTATTAGAAATAATAAAGGAATTGCACAACATAGAGCCATAAGAATAGATGCTCCAGAATTGTTATTATATGAGGAATGTATGAAGCTATTAAAATAAGCAGGTCAGGAGTGGTGAAAGGTCATCTTTAAATTTCAACTGATAAACGTTCATTTTGGTTGCATTTGTCCATTTTGATCAACTTTAGACTAATGCTATCAATCATTGGTGTACGATTTAACTCAGAAAGGACAAATGTTTACTTGGATAAATTACAAGTTTTACTGACTCATTTTACACAAAAAAATATATCTGCTTAGCTTCTCCTGCAGTATAACATGATGCCTGCAAATTGCAAAGTCTTTTGTGGTGACAGGTTCTCTTTAAGTCGGATCCTAGTCAAAGCATATACAGCATCGGAACCCGACATTCAAGTTACCATCCCCTTGCAGCTAGGCTCAGTCTCCTTTGGTCTTACAATGATTAAAGCATACCGCTAGACAGAAATAAAAATTTCACATTGATCCAGACTTTGCATGTATAGTAAAAGGACATATGAAGATGCATTCTTGGTCTTCTTTTCTACTTAGCTTTCAAGCCCCTTTGAATACATTAGCATGTTTTCCAACGCAGTTATTCAACAAACATATTTCCAGAAACATTTATTCAAAATGAATATACAAGTTATGTGACATTAGTTGCTAAAAGCCACGATTAAAAGAGAAAAGGTCTTTTAGATATTCTCTTTAAACTACATTTATTGTCATATACAAAAAGCTTGCATCAATTACTACTGCCTGCTCCATTGTCTTTAAACCAAGACATGTAAGATGTCCTTTCTTACAAAATATAAAAATACATATTTGTTAAGGCTTATATGACAACACACTAATTAAAGTGCATTTCTGAGATCTGAATAAAGACTGTCCCTTTGTCTCTGTGTTTACAATAGAAATGACAAAAACTGTTGGTTAAAAATTCAGTGGGATGGTTTATCATGAGGGTATTATTTTACGTCAGGTTTGAGTCTGTGTTGACATACCTTGCACCAAATTTATAAAATGTTGCATGTTATTTTCTTATTTGTTAAATTTGGTGCATCTTTAAACCTTACAACCTTAGGGCTCATGCACACAAACGTATTTTCTTTCCGTATGCGGAACCATTCATTTTAATGGGTCCGCAAAAAAAACGGAAGGTACTCCGTGTGCATTCCGTTTCCGTATGTCCGTATTTCCGTTCCGCAAAAAAATAGAACATGTCCTATTATTGTCTGCATTACGGACAAGGATAGTACTGTTCTATGAGGGGCCAGCTGTTCTGTTCCGCAAAATACGGAAGGTACACGGCTGTCATCCGTATTTTCTGCGATCCGTTTTTGCGGATCCGTTTTTTCATACGGTCGTGTGCATGAGGCCTTACACTTTTGTCTAGAAATGTTACTCCAGTTTTTTAAGCCCCCCGCCCCTCTTCTGAAGTGAGTTTCAGCCTCTTTGGAAACTTTTTAAAAATCTGGCGTACAGGAATTAACATAACTAACTATGCCGACTTTTCCCCCCACATTTCAAAAGTGAATTGTATAAAAATGTAAAAAAGTTGCAACATTTTGATGCAAGGAAGTGAGCCGAAATCACAGCCCAATTTTGTGACTTTTTCAAGCCAGAATTCTGGAGTGCAGGAAGTAATACATTTGCCCTCTCGTTGGTCTTTCCAGCCACATGCCAGATGTTTAATCTTACATTTAATATTTAAATAGGATGCCTGGGACTAAACTTCTCCTTATGATTGTACCTCCCTTATGGGACCAGGTACAACCTTTCTCTCTGCACCTTCTATAGTAACGCCCCTGCCGAATGGTCATGATGTCAGGCTATATGACAGTAATGTGGGTTGGGGGCTGGCTTCATGTTTATGACTCAAGTGTTGTTGCTTTGGTTCAGAAATGCTCACAAGGCAAAAGTTCAGGTTGCAAACAGCAGATCACAATAGGAGAACAGGGTTTGAAGAGAGGACTCATACTGAGCAGAGAGGTGCATCTATTTGGTTTATAGGCAACTGGACTATGTTTAAAGAAAATAATAGAATTTAAAGTAGTTTAATTTGGGGGCTACATGATCCACTTTTTACTGTTAGCTTTATTAAAATCATCACAAACTAAGGTAAACGTGTGATAAACCATTAAATCAGTGTAGCACTTCACACAAAGAAACCTTGAAGAAATTCCTAACTTTTTATTTTTGAGATGTGTCATTTCCACATCCTGCTACATCATAAAAGGAAAATTGAAAGAACCGCAGATAAGCAATATAAAGTAGAGGAATAGGATATCACTACTGTATATTAAATTCACAACCTTTTGGATGCAGATGACAAATAAACGAGCAATGCAGTATTTACAGATACATTTTTTTTACATAGCTTCGAGTGTAATATTAGAAATTACTTTTCTAGAGTTATGGTTCCATTCCTTCAAGATTCAGAAAGTCCTCATAGCCAGCATTTAGTTTAAAGAAGTCCAATTTTATAGTTAATCTCTGAAATTTTAAAGGGAATCAGTCACCAGCAACTTCCCTATCTACAGTACCTGTTTCCATAGACACATGGCTGTGGTTCACCTGATTAAAACACTGTTTCTTTGGTTGATATGAGGCTTTGTTCACAAGTAGGGATGAGCGAAAAGTTCGGTTCGGTTCGGTGAACTTTCGTGAAATTCGGATTCGTACGAACCGAACCTAAAACGAACCTTGCTATAACGGCTGAATAATTGCAGCTACAATAGTGGGAGTCTGATAGGGTATAGTTTCGTTTAGTTGCAGTTGCTATTACAATGAAAAAAGTTGAAAAAATCAAAGTGCAAAAATAGTCGTCGACAGCCAGATCGACAACATTTGACAGCATTGAAGATGTCCGCTAGAGCAGTTCATGTCATGCCAGAGCACAAAAAACACACGGTAGATCGTGGCACCAGCCCAAGAATAGGCTGCGTTGAAGTCGATGCGGTCTCAGTGACATCACAGGTCAGAAGACAGACAGGCGTACTCCAGCACTTGTATAGCACCCAGGCCGGTATAGTTGAGAAGAGACAATTGACGGAGGAGGAGGCGGCAGAACTTATATAGCACCCAGGCCAGTATAGTTGAGAATAGACAATTGACGGAAGAGGAGGAGGCGGCAGCACTTGTATAGCACCCAGTCCAGTATAGTTGAGAAGAGACAATTGAGGGAGGAGGAGGCGGCAGCACTTGTATAGCACCCAGTCCAGTATAGTTGAGAAGAGACAATTGAGGGAGGAGGAGGCGGCAGCACTTGTATAGCACCCAGGCCAGTATAGTTGAGAAGAGACAATTGATGGAGGAGAAAGAGGCGGCAGCACTTGTATAGCACCCAGTCCAGTATAGTTGAGAAGAGACAATTGACGGAGGAAGAGGCGGCAGCACTTGTATAGCACTCAGGCCAGGATAGTTGAGAAGAGACAATTGACGGAGAAGCAGGAGGCGGCAGCACTGGTATAGCACCCAGTCTAGTATAGTTGAGAAGAGACAATTGACGGAGGAGAAAGAGGCGGCAGCACTTGTATAGCACCCAGTCCAGTATAGTTGAGAAGAGACAATTGACGGAGGAGGAGGAGGAGGCGGCAGCACTTGTATAGCACCCAGTCCAGTATAGTTGAGAAGAGACAATTGACAGAGGAGGAGGTGGCAGCACTTGTATAGCACCCAGTCCAGTATAGTTGAGAAGAGACAATTGATGGAGGAGGAGGCGGCAGCACTTGTATAGCACCCAGGCCAGTATAGTTGAGAAGAGACAATTTACGGAGGAAGAGGCGGCAGCACTTGTATAGCACCCAGTCCAGTATAGTTGAGAAGAGACAATTGACGGAGGAGGAGGAGGAGGCGGCAGCACTTGTATAGCACCCAGGCCAGTATAGTTGAGAAGAGACAATTGACGGAGGAGGAGGCGGCAGCACTTGTTTAGCACCCAGGCCAGTATAGTTGAGGAGAGTCAATTGACGGAGAAGCAGGAGGCGGCAGCACTTGTATAGCACCCAGTCCAGTATAGTTGAGAAGAGACAATTGAGGGAGGAGGAGGAGGCGGCAGCACTTGTATAGCACCCAGGCCAGTATAGTTGAGAAGAGACAATTGAGGGAGGAGGAGTCGGCAGCACTTGTATAGCACCCAGTCCAGTATAGTTGAGAAGAGACAATTGAGGGAGGAGGAGGAGGCGGCAGCACTTGTATAGCACCCAGTCCAGTATAGTTGAGAAGAGACAATTGACGGAGGAGGAGGCGGCAGCACTTGTTTAGCACCCAGGCCAGTATAGTTGAGGAGAGTCAATTGACGGAGAAGCAGGAGGCGGCAGCACTTGTATAGCACCCAGTCCAGTATAATTGAGAAGAGACAATTGACGGAGGAGGAGGCGGCAGCACTTGTATAGCACCCAGGCCAGTATAGTTGAGAAGAGACAATTGACGGAGAAGCAGGAGGCGGCAGCACTTGTATAGCACCCAGTCCAGTATAGTTGAGAAGAGACAATTGACGGAGGAGGAGGCGGAAGCACTTGTATAGAACCCAGTCCAGTATAGTTGAGAAGAGACAATTGACAGAGGAGTAGGCGGCAGCACTTGATAACACCCAGGCCAGTATAGTTGAGAAGAGACAAGTTGAGGAGGCAGCTTCAGCAGCTCTTGATTGCACCCAGTATGTTTCCAAATAGACAATTGACGGTGGGGGCATTAGTAGGAGCAGTATTCTTTTGGACCCAGAAGGGCCTAGTACAGAGAACTGAAGTTGGAAGCTTAGAATATGCACGCTTGTAAAAATCAGTTTTTATACATGACAAAATGTTGATGTAGAGTTCAGCACAGGACAGTCAACCTTAAAAAAAAACCCTGTAACATTACAGCTAGTCTAGTAGGATACGGATACGGTTAAATACACAGCTAACCTCACCCATAGAATCCATGAGGTGAATAAAGGACATTTAAAAAGGCACAGATTCAAGAAGGCTTTATGCCAGTTCCATTATCCAAAAATACGTGTCCAATTTTCATGAAATGGACACTTCACTGGCACTCGCTTTACAAATTGACGAAACTACTCTGGTGTCAAACCTGTTGAATCTGGGCCTATGGCTGTTGGCGAGACATATATATTTATCTTTGTTACACCAGTTTGATGTCCTAACCGAATGCAGCGCCCAACCCAATGGATGTATGCTTTTGTGTTTTTTTAGTGCTGTCACCAGCTGGCTTAAAGGGAACCTGTCATCTCGGAACCCCCCCTAAACTAGAGTAAGCGTTGTATAGTGTAAGTGATGCTGAATCCGAATATGTAAGTTTTATCTTCATACTCACTTCCATTCCGACGCTGTGCTCCCACAAACCTGCAGTAAAATGCACTCAGTGGACTCCGGTGCTCACTCACATAATGGAAAGGACTCAAAGAAGAGTCCACTGAGTGCATTTTACTGCAGGTTTGTGGGAGCACAGTGTCAGAATGGAAGTGAATGTGAAGATAAAGCTTACATATTCGGATTCAGCATCACTTACACTATACAACGCTTACTCTAGTTCAGGGGGTGTTTCGGAGATGACAGGTTCCCTTTAAAGGATAAGTCCGGGCAATTTATAAGTTTCTGGTTCAAGTAAGGGCACATAAAGTTATTAATTGCCTGGACCTATCTTTTAAAGTGGGTAGGGGAAAAACCCCTGATGGGGTATGGGAGTGACCTTCCCTCCCTCTCTTTGGTCACTCCCAAAAAACCTCACCCTATGGGTACCTTCACATGGGGCTGCAGGTCTGCTGAGTAAAATCCACAGGGCATTTTTATACCGTTCACCAAACGGCGTTCAGTACTATGGTGCCGTCCGGACATACGCAGTTCTGCGCTGAACTGGGTATTTGCGTCCAGCCCCATAGTACTGAAGGTGGCATAAAATCAGCCAACGATGCGCTGTAGATTTTAGGCAGCAGAGAACCCAAAAAAAGCATCCCATTGTAAAGGCACCCGTAAATAAGGCAAGTTAACCTGCCTTTCAGCAACTGTTTGTTGCTGTAACTAACTGTGGAGGTTTTTTATATCACAGTTGAAGGACAGCAGCCTCCGTGATATATACCCCATAGACAGCCTTATTCCACGCGTGACTGCATGAGAGGCGTGAAATCATTCGCACAGAGAAGAACCCCATCGGGATTTGTGATGCGAGATTTTACTACTCTCATGATATCAACAAAATACCTCAAGAACAGTTAGTACCTGCTCACAGAACGGTGAGTAGTGTTACTTGGCACGGGTGCCAGGGATAGAACCCCAAGGCTATAGTTCACGAAAGGTGAAATCCCCACTTTGTGAAGCATAGTTGTGGGGATTATTTTAGGAATGGTACTGTTCTTGGGGTATGGGTTGGATGGTGCACCGGTGTGAGGCATTAAGCTGGTGTGGAGATTTTAAATGGCCAACACACCATGGGCATTAAATTTGGAGATGGGGTTCTGTTTATTTAAATGTATCCGAATTAAGTAGGGAATTTTTAAGGAGATTTTGTTTAATTTGGGGTCTAAGGGGGGAACATTACTTAATAAGTTAAATTATGGATTTTTACGTTGGGCACATATTTGGGATATTAAGGTCAGTTTCTTGGACAGACGGATTGCCATGCAAGACGGGTGACTGATGACTTAGTCATTCACATCAGGCAGGGGGGTGGTATAATCCTATGTAATCCAGGCACGATTCATCTTTAGAAAAGTCAGCATCTCAACACTGTGGCAAGAGAGCCTCTTTCTTTCGGGTGTTACGATGTTACCCGCCACACTGAACACCCTCTCTGATGCAACACTACTGGCTGGGCAAGACAGCAGAGCCAAAGAAAACTCTGCCAGTTGAGGCCAAATGTCCAGTTTCTCTGCCCTGTACTGCACGGGGTCGGTGACACTTTGGGGCAGGGTACAATCCAGGTAGGCAGTGACCTGGTGGGTGAGCTCATGCTGGTCCATGCCATGAGTCCGGTGTTGTGTCCCCTCTTCAGCAGCTGGCTACATGAAATCGCTCATCAGCAATTGGAGGCTGTAGCGACTTCTCACGCCTCCACTAGTGGTGGTGGTAGTGGAGCGCGCTGGTTTCCCCCTAGCGGATGTTGTCTGGGAACCTGGCTGGTCTCGCTGGTAAGTTGAGACCAACTGACTGGTGAGTAGGTCCAGGTAGTACCCCAGTTTTGCCTCCCTCTCTGATGGCGGAAAAAATTCTGCCATTTTGCAGCGGAAGCGAGGGTCCACCAGGGTGGCCAGCCAGTATTGATCCCTCTGGCGGATGTCCACAATCTGGCTGTCACTCCTCAGACACTCCCGCAGGCACCTTGCCATCTGCACCAAGGACAATGAGCGCCTCTCCTCTCCACTGTCCTCGGTATAGTTCCAGGGTCTTCTGAAGTCTTCCTCCGCTTCCTCTACCACCTCATCCTCCATCTCCTCCTGTGATTGAGAGGCAGAGAAGCCAGGTGGCGGTGTGTGGAATGGCTGGTCGTACACATCTTTCTCCTCCTCACCCTCCATCTGTACTTCATCCATCTCTGGGCTCAAGGCGATGTTCAGCCTTGGAGTGGTGGCCTGGGAATCCTCGCTGATGATGGTTTTCAGCGCACTTTCCAGAACATGGACGAGTGGGATGATGTCGTTAATCCCATGTCCTGCCTGCTCACAAACATAGTCGCGTCCTCAAAAGGGATCAACAATTGGCAGACTTCACACATCATCTGCCAGTGTGTGACTTAGAAGTCGCAGTGTGGTGTGAAGCTGCCTGATTGGCCCATGAGGTAGTCTGTAACGGCTGACCTTTGCTCGTACAGGCGGTCCAGCATATGGAGGGCAGAATTCCAGCGTGTTGGCACGTCGCAGATTAGCTGATGTTGGGGCAGACTGCGCTGTTTCTGGATCCTTAGCAAGGTGTTCCTTGCAGTGTAGGAGTGGCTGAAGTGTTTGCACACTCTGTGTGACATCCTCATAAGGTCTTGTAGTGCAGGAAATGATCTAAGAAACCTGTGCACTATGAGGTTTATCACATGTGCCATACAAGGTGTATGACTCAGCCCTCCCTGCTGCACTGCAGAGACAATGTTCCTCCCATTGTCTGCTACCACACTTCCCACCGTTAGTTGACGTGGGGTCAGCCATTCATCTATCTCCTCCCTGATGGTCCGGAGGAGCTCCACCCACTGTGGCTCCGTTCACCCAGGCTCACCAAATGGAGGACAGCCTGAGAGCGCCGGGCCTGACATCGGTGGTAAGACACCGGGACAGGTTGGACTGCTGTCAAAGCGGCGGATGGTTGCAAGGTGGTGGAGGCAGAACTTCTGCTTCCCGCTGCTGGCCCCCTAAAGCACCGTGGAGGTGACAGTGGCAAGAATGGGCCAACTTCCTGATGGTCTTCTGGGAGGATGTTGACCCAATGGGCAGTAACAGACATGTACTGCCCTTGGCCATAATTTGAGGACCAGACATCAGCACTCAGGTGCACGGTCTTGGACACCGAGAGTCCCAATGAGTCGCCCACCTTTTTCTGCACATAACTGTGCAGTGATGGGACAGCTTTGCCAGAGATGTAGTGGCGGCTTGGGACTCGCCATCTGGGGTGCGCACACGCCATGAAATCCCTGAAAGGCTGGGAGTCCACGAGGTTGAATGGCAGGGACTGAAGCACCAGCAGCTTAACCAGGTTTCCGGTCAGTTTCTGGGCCATGGGATGGCTGCTGGAATAGACCTGACGTCTGCCCATGGGCTCAGTCACGGATTGCTGCCTCATTAGCGGTGTAGATGGCAGTGACACTGTGCTGCTGCTGGCACCTGAGGCTGACGAGCCCTGAGTTCCACTGAGAGGATGTTGCATGATGGGATCTGCAGTGTATGGTGCATCCTGACAGGACGTGGTATTGGGGTCACGGTTCTTCCAGGCCTGTTGGTGTTGCCTTTCCATGTGCTTTCGCATCGATGTTGTCCCGAGATTATCACCCCTGCCACGACTGACCCTCTCATTGCACAGAAGGCACAAAGCAATGTGCTTATCTTTCCCCAGGCAGAAGAACTGCCAGACGACAGAGGACCGTGGTTTGCTGACAGCCACGGGGGGTCTTGCTGCCTGTTGACTGCCACTGCTGCCTGAAGGTGCCCTCTCAGGACCAAGGCTTTGAGAGGGTGATCTCTGCCTGGTAGCTTGGCTTCTACCCCTCCCTCTTGTGCCTCGGTTCCTTGAAACAGTGGGATGTTGCTGCGTCGGTGGCACCTCTATTTCCTCCCCTGATGATGAGGATGAAGCTGCTTGAGGGCATCGTGTCCGATCAGCGACATAGTCATCAAACTCGTCACCACTGCTACTTTCCTCCGGTGGCTGGGACAGAATATCAGGTGTGGCACTGGATGCCCCTCCCTGGCTCTGTTGACTGCTTACAGCCAACACCCCCTCTCGAGTCTCACTACGTTCCACCCGCTGACTTTGGTGGACTTCCTCCTCCTCCTCCTCATCACTAAAAAGTGGTAGAGACTCCAAGGGCAGATCAAGGTTTGCCAGCAGTTCCCTGGCAGAACGTGCCCCAAAGGTGAGTGGCATTCTAATAACAGGGGATGGGGCAGAGGACTCTCGCTGACCGTCCCATGTAAGGGTGGTGTCGGATGATCCAGCAGATGCTTGACTCCTCGTTTGGGAGCTTTGGGCGGTGGAACTGGAGGATTGGGTAAGCCAATCTAGAACCACTGGCTGTGTGGTTCTTACTTGACCAGTGGCTGTCAGGGGTAGCTGCACCCTGCTGCCACGCCTGTTACCCCGGCTGCCACCGGGCTTGGTGCTGCCACTTCTCCTACCCTCACTGCCTGCTGTTGCACTCCTTGCCTGGGAACTGCTGGAAGTAGGACGCTTGGACATATTTTTATTTGTGCGGGGGAAAATTAAATGATGTATTTTTTTTATACTTTTTTAAACTTTATTTTTTTTTATAACTTTTTTTAACTTTTTTTTAACTTTTTTTTATAACTTTTTTTAACTTTTTTTTTTATTTAAACTTTGTTTATAACTTTTTTTGAGTTTTTTTTTTAACTTTTTTTGTTGCGGCTAAACGGGGTTGACGGCACCCAGCTGAGCAGCAACGTGTAGCGTGTACGTTCACAGAACAGGAATGCTACCTGTCCTGACTCTTTTCTCTGACTATTTCTTTTTTTATCACCCTATCTCTCCCTAGATCTCACAATTTTTTTATTTATATGACTTTCTCTCCCTATCTCTACCTATCTCTTGCTTTCTCAGCCTCTTTCCCTATCTATCACCTTAATTTCTATATCTAGCTTTCTCTTCCTCTCTCCTGCTTCTCTCACTAACCCTTTCTATTTCTTCTCTATCTCTCCCTGTATCTATCTACTTGTTTGATTTTCTATCTATCTATATCTTTTCTCTAACACTAATCTGCAGCTCCTCTCCCTTTGAAGTCTTGAGACGCACTGACAAGATGTCGGCGTGCTCAGACACTTCAGGGGCTGTGGGGTGACGTCACACATTTTTTTTTCACAGAAAACCAGGATACAAGGGATTATAGGAGTAATAATCCCTTGTATCCTGGTCTATTCTGTGAAAAAAGTACTGTTTTGCGTTACCGTTTTTTTTTTTAACAGATTCGTTACGAACTTTTCAACTTTTTGCAAAGTTCGTAACGAATTTGGTTCATTACGGTTCGGTTTGCTCATCCCTATTCACAAGTTATGATACTGTCATGGCACCATGATATGCCATTGAGAGCCAGTCACCACCTTCCTTTTCAGTGGTGTCGTGAACAAGAAATCTGGACTTCTACAGACTGGAACAGTATCATCTTTAGCGATTAATCCAGGTTCTTTTCGGAATTCAACAATGGTCAGGTATGAATATGGAGGGGCTGTTGATGAGAACTTCTATCATACCTTTGCTGTAGACTGACAAATTGCTGCAACTGCTGTTGTATTTGCGCATAGAATCCATCAGCCATTGTGTCAGTTTTTCAGGTGCACGTCTCATGCATAGCATATTTTAAAGTGCTGTGCCAAAAAGTTTTACAAATTGCGACTAGGCATGTCTTTTCTGACACTATTTTGTCTACACTTAAAGAGTAACTAAAAGTTTTTACACGTTTCTCTCAAATACCCCCAAAATCATTTTTGTATACTTTATTAATTAATTAATTAAGTTGTTTTCCATCTTAAAAAAGGACCAAAAGTCCTGGATTGTACCGCATTTTAAAATCATCATTCTGGTACAGAGCTGGCTTGTTAGTGCTATACTAGTGTATGGACTATTGGATGCTGTGGATGGTGCACAGATTGCTGTCTGTGCTCCCCTCAAACTCAGAGGAATTCCACCATTATGCTTTGATTCTGTTATAGTGTTCTAATACTGCTGATTTTGGGCTGTTCATATAAGAACATAAGTAATTCCATTAGGCCTTTATTCTCTAATTGGAGTGAAAAAGCGGTCTAATACTACTGCTATTTTATACTTACAGTTACTATTACTGTACAGTATGTCCAACAGACAGTTGCTAGGGCCTTCCAAGGGAATGGACAGTAGCAAAAATGTTTATGGAGCTCGCAGAAGTAGCAGCAGAAGAAGGGTGGTGGTAGCAGCAGTCGGAGCAACAGGCCAGAACTGCCAGTGTCATCCAGCAGTTATGTTTTGACCAGCAACACAGCTGTCCTTGAATGGTTCGACTCGGTCTTCAGCATCATCTCAGGTGACATCAGACACCGCCAGCCAGGAGTCGGTGGATTCCTCTGGCACCAAACCTAGTTGACATGGCCCAGGAAAAAGCTCTTTGCCCAGTGTCCTGAACCTGCCTTTTTCTTTTTCTTTTCTTTCTGCTCCGAAAGTATTGTATGCTGTCAAGTCTGCTCCGCTTTTCAGCAAGGACAAGCTTACTAAGGACATCAGCTACTGCCCAGCCAAGATTTGGAGGAGAAATCTACTGCTTCCTCCTGTAGGTGGGCAAGTAGCAACGGGAGCAGGTGTTCCAAGTGGTCAGGCACACGGCAATGAGACTGGTGAGGGTGACATCAAAGACACATAGACAGTAGTGGATGATGATGTAGCCGATCGCACGTTGGAGCGTGAAGAGGGGGCTTCATCATCATCATCATCAGGAGTTGAGAGTGGTAGCTTGTGCGTGAGCCAGCAGCTGAGCCAGCAGGGTGCAAGTGTGTCCATGAATCAGCTGGGTGGCAACAGTGTGAGATCAGGAGCCAAGCACAGAATGGTGGGGGGAAAAACGCCGGTGTGGGAATTTTTCATCAAGTAGCTGGAGGACGTTAGTGTGGCCATGTGTAGAATCTGTGGGCAGAAGGTGAAGCATGGCCAGGGTGCCATGAATGTTGGCACCACAGTCCTGTGTCAACACATTGAGCATCACCATACAGTGGCCTGAGAAAACCATAGAGCTAATGTTGCTTGAGGCATGTCCTAACAGCCCGTAACCATTTTCCAGCAGTATATGCTTCACAACCTCAGCAGAAGATAGCTGTGTTTCCATCCCATCATCTACTGGTCCTTATGATCCTCCAACTTTTCGGCATTCATTTCGTTCGCAATCAATCAGGGAGGTAATTGCAAAAAGTCAACAGTATGTGTGAACATCCGATGGGGCAGAAGCTGAAAGTGAACCTGGCCAAGTTTCTGGTACTACAGTCCCTCCCTTTCCATGTGGTTGACTTTGCACCTTTCAGAGAACTGATGGCTTGTGCCAAGCCAAAGTGGAGAGTCCCAAGCCATCATTCATGCCCAAGCAATGTATACAGAAATGGGTGGTTTATCTGCACAAGTGACAGGAGAGAAGAAGGAGGAACATGAACAGCTAGAAGGTGATGAAGACCAGGCAGATGATCGCAACACAAAGTGTCAGTGTGCAGTGGAGATGGAGGCAGGGAGTCCCTCACCATTCAGTAGAGGGATGAGTACTAGCTCTCCAACTTGTTAGACCCTCACTACCGCTGCAAAATGGGGGCCTTTTTTCCACCTGCTGAGAGGGAAGATAAACTCAATTACTATCGAGAAATCCTATTTAGTCAGTTGGTCGTTGCTGATGTGCGCCACCACCTATCCTTTGAACGTGGGGGGCCCTCTGTGCTCACGCTCCACTGCCATGACTGCTGGAGGGGGGGCAGGAGCAGGTCTAGCTCCATCAACAGGAACTTAAGTCTGGAGTTTCTAATGAGCACTTTTCTATTCCGCCTACTGAAGAAACCACCCAGTATCAGCAGCAGGACATGGAGCAGAACCTGAACCAGCAGGTGGAAGCATACTTAGAGTGTACCCTGCCACCCCAGATCCAAGATCTCCTGAACTATTGGGCAGCCAAACTTGATTTGTAGCTGTCTCTGGCCGAGTTTGCCCTGGACAAGCTTTCCTGTCTGGCCAGTAGTGTGGTATCCGAGTGGGTGTTTAGTGCGGCAGGGAGCATAGTTACGCCAATGTAGAGAGACTAACCTTTGTAAAGATGACTCAGGCGTGGATCAGCCAGGATTTCCACATGCCAATACCCGAAGAATCAGACTAGATCATTCTGGGTGCCACACCAAAACATTGTGAAAAATGGCTCCTTACTGCTGGCCACGTGCTTCAGCCACTATACTGATCCTGCCACCTGCCTGATGCCACACACCTGACATCACACATCTGCTGCCTCTCTGTCATCTTCTCCTACTTCCACCATCTTGTGCTGTTACTGTCACTGTCGTTGCCCCCCACCTCCCCACTCTGTGACAGAGCCACTATGTCGCTCCTCATGCTGTTTTCACACTCATAACCATGCAAATGGGCCACTATGTTGACTCCTCATGCTGTTGCCACCCTCCCCACTCTGTGATGAGCCACTATGTTGACTCCTCATGCTGTTGCCACCCTCCCCACTCTGTGACGGGACCACCATGTTGACTCATGCTGTTGCCATCCTCACTACTCTGTGATGGGGCCACTTTGTCAACTCCTCATGCTGTTGCCAACCTCACCATTCTTTGACGGGGCCACTATATTGGCTCCTCATGCTGTTTTCATCCTCCCCACTCTGTGATAGGCCACTATGGTGACTCCTCATGCTGTTGCCATACTCACTATTCTGTGATGGGGTCACTTTGTTGAATCGTCATGCTGTTGCCAACTTCACCATTCTGTGACGGGGCCACTATGTTGACTCCTCATGCTATTGCCACCCTCAACAGTCTATTCTGGGGCCACAAGTGTCACTGTTTGGCCTTGTTGACATCACAGTTTATTTAACCCTTCTTCTGATCTGTCAGAAGAACTGAAAAATGAAAAACACAATGGATCCTGTCCTTTGAGACTGCATAAGGCCTCTATCACACGGACAGTATTTTGCATCAGGATTTGTTCATGATTTTGAAGCCAAAAGCAGCAGTGAGTAGAAAACACTACACGGAGCTCTGATATAGAAATTACGCTGTATTGACAGGGCATTACCACTATCACTGTCTCCTCACAGCTTTGATTCCCAGCGAAGCGGGAACCCACGTGGGACGCCGCACCACACGCTGATAAGGGCATGAGTCTTCACACATCATGCTGCCCGAGGACACAGACTACAAGGATAAACCCCCTTCACCGCACAGACACCCAGGAAAGGCTAACGTAACCATCAATGTCGAGCTGTTTACTAACTAATAACAGTTTTTTCTGATATGGAGAAGCACCCATGAACCACCAATGTCCACTTTGAAAACTATCTATGAAACATTAAGTGTGTTTTAACAAGTGACTGTCCATATCTGCTGAATTATTACATGAAGGAGACTTTATACTACAAAAGGGAGTGTGTTCTTTCACTCTATAGAAGAATCTTGGGCCACTGCACAGTTAAGTCCATTATACCTAACGGTAACATTGACCTGTAAAGCTGAGTTCACACTGCAGTTATTTCGTCAGTTTTTGACCCGTCACTGACTAAATAAGTGAAGTGTGAACTGATTCTAAGAGTGACACACAGTAACTGTTTCACTACCTCTGCATACTAGCTATGCATGTTTCTGCAATGTACAGTGATGTACACTGAGATACACTTTCCCTGTAGGCCAGGACATTGTTGATTTTTAACGCGCTTTGTCATTAATTAATTCGAATCAAATTAAATTTTTTGGAAAAATTCAGCAAAGCATCCAACTCGAATTTTTGAAAATTTATTTAATCTCTATTGGTGATTTTTATGCACTTCAACACTCAGAAACTCAGCTCTGTAAATGTATGTGGTCTGGCACTTTGTGGAATAATACCATTAACAGCTGGCCATGGAATATCTAGGAGGGAAGAAATTTCACTAAATTGTTTGTTGCAATGGAGGCATCCTATTACAGTACCACATGGGAATTCAATGAACTCTTTAGAACAACCCATTCTTTCACGAATGTTTGTACAGGCAAATTGTATAGCCAGGTGCAGAATTTTATACACCTGTGGCAATGTAACTGAATGAAACAATGATTGATTAAGAGAAGTGTCCCAATACTTTTCTCCATATAGTTTGTGTATATATCTTACAAAAAAAACAGCAAAACTGTAGCAAAAGTCTTGGTAAAAAGAGCACACATGAAACAGCCTTTGCTTTTGCTGTTTGTCTTGATTTGAATATCTTTTTGGAAAGAATACAAATGTACTGTCCTGGGGTACTATATAATGGTATTATTGGGCATTCTGTTTCTATATAACTTGGGCATCAGGGGAAATATATGGTATGTAACAAAGGTTACCATTTCTCAATAGGTTTACTATAGGACCCAGTATGGTCTAGTTATACCCCGTAAACACAGTGTGGACTGTCACCTCAATAGCCTGGGCACATAGGCTACATTTTATTAAGCATAATATAAATGGAGATACCTTTAATATTTGTGAATATTAGGAAGCAAAAAAGAATGAAGTGTTGCTGCTACTCTTTAGTATTCTATGACTACATCTTGCTCAGACACACATTTCCAAGTGGTTTTATGAAGCAGTAAAACATTCATAAAGGGAATGAGCTTCTACTTTCTGCATGGTGTTTCTCCAGCTTCACTCTGCTTTCACAGGTGTCCCACATCACAGTGCTGTATATCAGCCAGAGGATGTGATCTCAGATCTGCAAAGTAAGGACTGCCAGCTGGGATAGTAAAGAGTCTAGGAGAGGCAATTGTGACAAGGTTTCAACAAAAGTTTAGCAAAGAAAAAGCTACCACAAGCATAGAATTCCACAGCATAGGAAAAGCTAGAAATAAGTCTCTGTGTAAGTCCCTGTGCACACACAATCACACCTTTGATTGGAAGTATATATCAGGAAGATTTTGCTGTGTATAGCTCCTCTCATCTATGTCATTGTATAGGAATACAGTGGCATACTTCACTCATTGACTCCAATTCTTAAAAAAATAAAAAAATAAATAACTGCATGCAATACTTTTATTCTAAGATGGGTCTGTTCACTGGTACCAGGATATATCTTAGCAATAGACCAGTGTATTGTATTCTGGATTGGTTCATACTGTATGAAATCGAGTTTCTTTGGTTTCTCCCTGCAGCTGGACAATAGATGAAGAATCAGCAATATACCAAAACTAATGTTTTTATAATACTATCAATTATTAATTAGTATGTACAATGTAAACTTACCAGCATAACATCATAGGCTAGGTGGTTTGATCCTTGTTGGGAGTTAGTTGAGCCATCTGCACAGAGCCTTACGAAGCAATACATACTGTAACTGTATGTACAACTCGCATCAGTATTTGCTGATTGTTACACATTGTTCCCCGTTCCCTCACTATCCACCTGCTTCCTTTTGTTGGGTGCACTGCATTGCCTTGGCAATCTTGCATGCTGATTTTATCAATGACCACGGCTTCAGGTTACAAATCATACCAGATAGCCTATTTAAAGCAGGCAAGGGCTTCCTCGCTATTGCCCAAGTATTAGTTACCCTCCTGGAATCTGTCTCTAGGCTGCCTATTTTGCCTGACTGTATATTGATCTGGTCCTGGTATGTCTTACTTTCCATTTGCTCCATCCCTTGCATTTATCATTATCTCGGTATGCTATCCTGGCTTCGACCTCTGATTTCAACTCCTCACGTTCTGGATTTGAAGCTAGTGCCATTAGTGCCATCTATAAGACCTATATATTTTGGCAATACTTCAAATATTAATTACATTTAGTTCTTTTTGGGAAAATCTTGAACAATATAATATTAGTAATGCTTTGTAAAATGGCTGAATGTATTCTCAGGAATTAATGTTTGGTGCTTTGACTAATAGAAATCCATTTAGTTAAAACTAATTTTGTAGGAGGACATTTGTACATGGACATCTAGCATTGCAACTGAAAATGATTAAAATTTTCAACCAAAGAATGGATACAGAAT
This sequence comes from Rhinella marina, assembly GCA_900303285.1. Taxonomy (NCBI): domain Eukaryota; kingdom Metazoa; phylum Chordata; class Amphibia; order Anura; family Bufonidae; genus Rhinella; species Rhinella marina. The sequence goes on along the minus strand of ONZH01009189.1, from coordinate 24,828 downwards.
GATGTACTTCCTAGCTTGCCAAATACTTCATTGTGTCTGGTATTTATGATTTGCTGAATGTAATGTTGTTCTGCTATGAGTAATGTATGAGAAAAAGAATATTCTATTCTATGCCACTGTGTTAATTTGTTTCAGAAAGTCATCATTGTTATAAAACAGCTAAGATGTTATTTGGAAATATTGCAGTATATTAAGGACATTTAGCATTATTGTCTATGCATGAACTAAAAAGTAATGACATCCAACATATCTGTACCCCATATCTCTTTGTTGGTGCATCCATGGTTTGCCATTAGAAAAGTGAAATCTCCTAGAATGAACAGCAGTGCTCCGGCCTCTCATGTTACCGATCAGTCAAGGCTAATGATGCAGTGAGCATGGTCCAGTTTTGTCAATTGGCTTGGATTCTTTCATAAGCATTCCGTAATAAATATTACATAAGTAAACCTGCCTGTGATATCTATGTCAATTGTTTTCCTATATAGCCTGAGAAAATGTGCCACAATAAAATGTAGAAGGGAAATTAGGACTTTAATCATTAACAACTAGAGATGAGCGAACACTAAAATGCTCGGATGCTCGTTATTCGAGTCGAACTTTTCCCGATGCTCGGGTGCTCGTTTCGAATAACGAACCCCATTGAAGTCAATGGGAGACTCGAGCATTTTTGCAGGGGACCAAGGCTCTGCCTAGGGAAGGCTGGGTGAAAACCTGGAAACCTCAGAAAATGATGGAAACACCACGGAAATGGACAGGAAACAGCAGGGGCAGCATACATGAATGCCTCTGAGGCTGCCTAATCCCACCATTACCCCAAATTCTCAGGCAACAGCCTGGTGGTTACCCTCATGGCAATTGTGCTCACCCAGACCAAGAAAGGCGAGGCAAATACCCATCACATGTTAGGGAAGCACCCAACTAGGTGCAACGAAGGTCCATCACCGCCTGCAGGTGACACCACTGCTCATGCTGGCACTGCAGCTGACATCAAGTTTAGTATCTGTTCTTATCAGTTGCTGTGGCTGTTGGTGGTAAAGTGGTGAGCATCTATCGCAGGAGGCAATTAAAAGAAGAACTAAAAAAAAAATCAGTACAATATCTAATACGTCCCCTATCCGGGTAAATTGTTTGGAGAGAGGGCCTGTAGGTGGAGGGAAGGAGGTTTTCGCTGGAAGAGCCAAAGGAGTGCCCCCTGGGCTAGGGTAAGTTGTGGTGACAACAGCCGGATGGATTTGGAAAAACTGTAGCATCAACCGGTACGGTATCGATTCTTCTCAGTTTAATACCGTATACGTCCCCTATCTTGGGACCTTATATTTCATGGATTTTTCGACCACGGAAAACGGAAAAAGAGCTTGCTCTGGCCAGGGGAGTGTCTTTCCCACTGCAGCTAAGGGGACGTGTCCATGCTCTGCCTATCACAGGTCAGGAGGCAATTAAAAGAAGCAAAACAAAAAACATCAGTACAATATCTAATACGTCCCCTATCCGGGTAAATTGTTTGGTGAGAGGGCCTGTAGGTGGGGGGAAGGAGGTTTCGCTGGAAGAGCCAGAGGAGTGCCCCCTGGGCTAGCGTGTGTGGTGGTGACAACAGCCGGAATGGATTTGGAAAAACTGTAGCATCAACCGGTATGGTATCGATTCTTCTCAGTTTAATACCGTATACGTCCCCTATCTTGGGACCCTAGATTTCATGGATTTTTCGACCACGGAAAAGGGAAAAAGAGCTTGCTCTGGCCAGGGGAGTGTCTTTCCCACTGCAGGTAAGGGGACGTGTCCATGCTCTGCCTATCACAGGTCAGGAGGCAATTAAAAGAAGAAAAACAAAAAACATCAGTACAATATCTAATACGTCCCCTATCCGGGTAAATTGTTTGGAGAGTGGGCCTGTAGGTGGGGGGCAGGCTGGGGGGAAGGAGGTTTCACTGGAAGAGCCAGAGGAGTGCCCCCTGGGCTAGCGTGTGTGGTGGTGACAACAGCCAGAATGGATTTGGAAAAACTGTAGCATCAACCGGTACGGTATCGATTCTTCTCAGTTTAATACCGTATACGTCCCCTATCTTGGGACCTTATATTTCATGGATTTTTTGACCACGGAAAATGGAAAAAGAGCTTGCTCTGGCCAGGGGAGTGTCTTTCCCACTGCAGGTAAGGGGACGTGTCCATGCTCTGCCTATCACAGGTCAGGAGGCAATTAAAAGAAGAAAAACAAAAAACATCAGTACAATATCTAATACGTCCCCTATCCGGGTAAATTGTTTGGAGAGAGGGCCTGTAGGTGGGGGGCAGGCTGGGGGGAAGGAGGTTTCGCTGGAAGAGCCAGAGGAGTGCCCCCTGGGCTAGCCTGTGTGGTGGTGATAACAGCCGGATGTATTTAGAATGACGACGCAGGACCCCAACTTAAAAATTTAACATCAACCGGTACAGTCGTAAATTATGAGATTGATCAAGTGTGGTATGTCTTCTATGTATACTACTCAGTTTAATACCGTATATGGCAGCTATCTGGAAAAATAGTTTGGAGAGAGAGAAAGATAGGACAAAGACGTAAATTGTTTAGAGAGAGGGCCTGTAGGTGGGGGGGCAGGCTGGGGGGAAGGAGGTTGAGCTGGAAGAGCCAGAGGAGTGCCCCCTGGGCTAGCGTGTGTGGTGGTGACAACAGCCGGATGTAGTTAGAATGACGATGCAGGACCCCAACTTAAAAATTTAGCATCAACCGGTACAATTGTCAATTATGAGCTCGATCAAGTGTGGCATGACTTTTTAAATGGAGATTGCATGTGGTCACGTACTCCCTGGAACCCCATAGTCACCCCTTCTCTGATGTGCTAGCCCAGAACATTCTCTGCCCCAATTCGCAAGACCTTTTGCAGTCTCCGTGTGCTGACAGTGGGGATTTACCAGTGTTGTCTGAGAAGGTGGTGGACAATGGCGAGACACAGGTGTCGGGGGGTGAGGTAGTTGTATGGGAAGCAAGTTACAGTGGGGACTCCTTGGGGGGACTTTCTCATGATGGGACAGATTCAACTTGGGTGGATCAGGCACAGGAACAGATCATTTTTTTTTTGTGTTTATTTCACTTTTATTTAGCAAAAATAACCACAGAGATATTTATTCGTTATCTTTTCTGCGCAGTCTGGCGTTGGGGTTCGTCACTTTGATGGCGAGCTGTGCCGTTCTCTCCACAAAGGTCTTTAGGTTCTTAGATGGAGACGTTGTGGGCGATTTCAGCACAGAAGGACTTGTTGCTCATCAACAGAACCTCGAGCTCCTTGACATTGTGGACCAGGAATTTGCGGAACCCTGTGGGCAGCATGTGTTTGGTCTTCTACTTGCTACCGTATCCAATGTTGGGCAATATAGATACGCAGGTAATATTATTTTTCACACCTATCCCAAAAATAAAATTTACGCAGTTTGCGCAAATAAAACTGGAAACTGGAATTGGAGAGAGGGCCTGTAGGTGGACCTCCGGAAAAATTGTTTGGAGAGAGGGCCTGTAGGTGGACCTCCGGAAAAATTATTTGGACAGAGGGCCTGTAGGTGGACCTCCGGAAAAATTGTTTGGACAGAGGGCCTGTAGGTGGACCTCCGGAAAAATTGTTTGGAAACAGGTCCTGTAGGTGGACCTCTGGAAAAATTGTTTGGAGAGAGGGCCTGTAGGTGGACCTCCGGAGAAATTGTTTGGAGAGAGGGCCTGTAGGTGGGGGGGGGCAGGCTGGGGGGAAGGAGGTTGAGCTGGAAGAGCCAGAGGAGTGCCCCCTGGCCTAGCGTGTGTGGTGGTGACAACAGCCGGATGTAGTTAGAATGACGACGCAGGACCCCAACTTAAAAATTTAGTATCAACCGGTACAATTGTCAATTATGAGCTCGATCAATTGTGGCATGACTTTTTAGATGGAGATTGCATGTGGTCACGTACTCCCTGGAACCCCATAGTCACCCCTTCTCTGATGTGCTAGCCCAGAACATTCTCCGCCCCAATTCGCAAGACCTTTTGCTGTTTCCGTGTGCTCACAGTGGGGATTTACCAGTGTTGTCTGAGGAGGTGGTGGACAATGGCGAGACACAGGTGTCGGGGGTGAGGTAGTTGTATGGGAAGCAAGTTACAGTGGGGACTCCTTGGGGGGACTTTCTCATGATGGGACAGATTCAACTTGGGTGGATCAGGCACAGGAACAGATCAATTTTTTTGTGTTTATTTAACTTTTATTTAGCAAAAATAACCACAGAGATATTTATTCGTTATCTTCTCTGCGCAGTCTGGCGTTGGGGTTCGTAACTTTGATGGAGAGCTGTGCCGCTCTCTCCACAATGGTCTTTAGGTTCTTAGATGGAGACGTTGTGGGCGATTTCAGCACAGAAGGACTTGTTGCTCATCAACAGAACCTCAAGCTCCTTGACATTGTGGACCAGGAATTTGCGGAACCCTGAGGGCAGCATGTGTTTGGTCTTCTACTTTCTACCTTATCCAATGTTGGGCAATATAGATACGCAGGTAATATTATTTTTCACACCTATCCCAAAAATAAAAATTTATGCAGTTTGCGCAAATAAAACTAGAAACTGGAATTGGAGAGAGGGCCTGTAGGTGGACCTCCGGAAAAATTGTTTGGAGAGGGGGCCTGTAGGTGGACCTCCGGAAAAATTGTTTGGACAGAGGGCCTGTAGGTGGCCCTCCTGAAAAATTGTGGTAAAAGAGTGCCAGTTGGACCTCTGAAAAATGGCGTTTTTTGGTCAGCGTTAGGCAAAGACGATATGGAGGAGGAGGAGGAGTAGGAGGAGTAGAGAAGAGGAATCGGATACATAAGTTATTTAAATCTTTAGCTGCTTTCCCCCGGAGGAGATTTGAATTCCGGTGAAATCCAGGCTTTGTTCATTTTAATAAGCGTCAGCCTGTCAGCGCTGTCAGTTGACAGGCGTGTACGCTTATCGGTGATGACGCCACCAGCTGCACTGAATACCCGCTCTGACAGCATGCTAGTGGCAGGGTAGGTACAGCGCCAGTTCAGGCCACGTGTCCAGCTTTGAAACCCAGTAGTTGTATGGAGCAAAGTGATCGCTACGGACGTTGGTATGGTCAGCTAGGTACTCCCTCACCATCTTTCTGTACAGCTCCCCCTACTCTGCCTAGACTGGGGACAGGTGACAGTGTCTTGCTGGGGTGACATAAAAGTGGCAAAGGCCTTGGAGAGCGTTCCCCTGCCAGTGCTGGACAAGCTGCCTGCTCGCCTCCTCTCCCCCGCTACTTGGCCCACAGAACCATGCCCTCTGTCGCTAGCGGCGTCAGATGGGAAGAATTGTTTCAGCTTGTGCACCAGGGCCTGTTGATATCTATTCACTCTCATATTCCTTTCCTCTGCAGGGATGAGAGTGGAAAGGTTCTGCTTGTACCGTGGGTCCAGGAGAGTGAACACCCAGTAATCGGTGTTTGAAAAAATTCTTCAAACGCGAGGGTCACGGGATAGGCAGCCTAACATGAAGTCTGCCATGTGCGCCAGAGTCCCAACACGCAAGAATTCCCTCTCCTTACTGGCCTGACTCTCTATTTCCTCCTCCTCCTCCAAGTCCTCCTCTTCAGCCCATACACGCTCAAGAGTTAAGGACTGAGCACTGGTACCCTCTACTGTCTCGCCGACATTCTCATCCTCTTCCTCCTCATCCTCATCCCCCTCCTCCGATACGCGCTGAGAAACAGACCGGAGGGTGCTCTGGCTATCAAGCGACGTATCTTCTCTTGTGACAAGTGCAAAGCATCCGACTTGATGCTGAGCAGTGAGTTTTTTAACAGGCAAAGCAGCGGGATGGTGAGGCTGATAATGGCGGCATCGCCGCTGACCATCTGTGTTGACTCCTCAAAGTTGCTCAACACCTGGCAGATATCAGACATCCACGTCCACTCCTCATTGTAGACTTGAGGAATCTGACTGACCTGACTACCAGTTCTGGTGGAAGTTGACATCTGGCAGTCTACAATCGCTCTGCGCTGCTGGTAAACTCTGGATAACATGTTTAATGTCGAATTCCATCTCGTGGGCACGTCGCACAACAGTCAGTGAGCGGGCAGTTGTAGGCGGCGCTGCGCTGCCCTGAGAGTGGCAGCATCTGTGGTGGACTTGCGGAAATGCGCACAGATGTGGCGCACCTTGGTGAGCAAATCAGACAGATTGGGGTATGTCTTGAGGAACCGCTGAACTATGAGATTGAACACGTGGGCCAGGCATGGCACATGTGTCAGTCTGCCGAGTTGCAGAGCCGCCACCAGGTTACGCCCGTTGTCACACACAACCATGCCTGGCTTGAGGTTCAGCGGTGCCAGCCACACATCGGTCTGCGCCATGATGCCCTGTAACAGCTCTTGGGCGGTGTGCCTTTTGTCACCTAAGCTCAGCAGTTTGAGCACCACCTGCTGGCGCTTACCCACGGCACTGCTGCTACGCCTAGAGCTACCGACTGAAGGCGCCGTGCCCACGGATGGTAATTCGGTGGAGGAGGCATAGTACGTCTGAGAGACCGTGACCGAGGTAGGCCCCGCAATCCTCGGTGTGGGCAGTACATGAGCGGCCCCAGGGTCATTCTCGGTCCCAGCCTCCACCAAGTTAACCCAATGTGCCGTCAGTGAGATATAGTGTCCCTGCCCGGCAGCACTTGTCCACGTGTCCGTGGTTAGGTGGACCTTCTCAGAAACAGCGTTGGTCAGGGCACGAATGATGTTCTGTGACACGTGCTGGTGTAGGGGTGGGACGGCACATCGGGAAAAATAGTGGCGGCTGGGGACCGAATACCGTGGGGCAGCCACCGCCATGAGATTGCGAAAGGCCTCGGTCTCTACCAGCCTATAGGGCAGCATCTCCAGGCTAAGCAATTTGGAGATGTGGACGTTGAGGGCTTGGGCATGTGGGTGGGTGGAACTGTATTTCCTCTTGCGCTCCAGCGTCTGCTGTAAAGACAGCTGAACGCTGCGCTGGGACACATTGGTGGACACTGTGGAGGATCGTGGAGGTGAAGGTGTGGTTTTCCGGCAGGAGGTGCTCGTGCCGGGGTCCTGGGCAGGGGGTTGACTAGCAGAGGCAGCGAGTGACGCAGGGGGTTGACTAGCAGAGGCAGCGAGTGACACAGGGGAAGGAGCAGTGGTGTGACCCGCAAGAGGTGGTGAAATGCCTTGGTTCCATTGAGTGGGGTGTTTAGCACTCATATGCCTGCGCATGCTGGTAGTGGTTAGGCTAGTAGTGGTGGCACCCCTGCTGATCCTGGTGTGGCACATGTTGCACACCACAGTCCGTCGGTCATCCTCACTTTCTTTAAAGAACCTCCAGACTTGCGAACATCTCGGCCTCGCCACGGGAGCTTCACTACGTGAAACAGTTGCTGCTGATGCACCAGCTCTGGCCCTGCTTCTCCCTCTGGCCACACCACTGCCTCTTACAACCTGTTCTGGTGCAGCACTCGCCTCCGCCTCAGAAGCACTGTCTTCACTCGGCATATCAACCCAGCTTGGGTCAGTCACCTCGTCATCCTCCGATTCCTCAGTCTGCTCCCCCCTCGGAATTCCTCCCCTAACAACAACTTCACCACTGTCTGACAACCATGTCTCCTCATCGTCTGACACCTCTTTACAAACTTCTTCCACTAACTCAACATTGTCATCATGATCATCATCATCATCACCCACAGACTGCGACAGTTGGAAAACTTGGGCATCGGGAACGAGGTCAGCAGCAACCTGAGAAGTGGTTTGTGACTCTGGGAAGGGTCCAAAACACAGTTCCTGAGAGTATGCCGGATCGCATTCCAAATTTTCCTGGGAGGGGGCAGACTGGGGGATAGGAGGTTGAGGTGGAGGAGCTAGAGGAGTGCTCCCTTGGGTAACGTGGGTGGACTGCGTGGAAGACTGACTGGTGGACAAATTACTTGAAGCATTGTCCGCAATCCATGAGATCAGCTGTTCGCACTGTTGTGGTTTCAACAGTCCTCTACCACGTGTCCCTGTAAGTTGAGACATGAAGCTAGGGAGTGTAGCTCTGCGGCGTTCCACAGCTCCCTCATCAGCAGGTACTGTCTCACCCTGCCCAGGACCACGGCCTCTGCCCCCTGCAGTAATTGAATGCCCACTCCCACGACCCTTAGCCCTGGGGTTCAACATTTTCTGTATATAAGTGTATGATATAAAAATAAATAAATAAACGGGCCTGGTGTACTGAAACCCACAAACTTGTTCAGTCTGGTTTAATTAAGTGACATACAGAAAGTGTCACCTGGACAGAATATACGGATTGGAGTGAGTGTGCTGAACTGTGACACACAGAAAGGTTACACACAGCTGTGTGAAATGGATTTGTATCTGTCACGCGAGGTCGGTGTCGCGCTCCCTCTGCACGACATCGCCGGACCTCTCTGCCCCCCTAGAGACGAGCAATAGGGAATTGAAGTGCTGGTCTTGTCTGCCAGCACTTCATTAGTTAATTCACTGTTTGGGTTTAGCCATGTGGTGCTGATCACACCACATGGCTACTTTACATATTGTTTGGACAGCTTGCTCCGCCTCAGGTCATGTGATGCTGGCCACATCACATGATCCTGGGCGGGCTATTTTAAGTTGGCAACTGCCTCACTCAGACGCCTGTTATTAGTTACACCTTTGATCAGTGCTCGTGCGACCTTTTGCTTGGATTGTTACTTGGATTTTGGACTTTGGATTCTGGACTTAGACCTCTCTTTCGCTTCACCCCTGGTATTTACATGACCTCCTGTGTTTGACCCAGCTTGCTGACTATTTACCATTGTGTTTGTTCCGTCTGTGTTTTGTCCGTCCCTTTGTTCCCTTTCCCTCCCTGCGCACTTATCCAGTGTAGGGACTGCCTTCGTGGTTGTCCGCGGCTGCCTAGGGCCGATTGAGGCAAGTAGGCAGGGAAAGAAGGAGGGGTTTCAGTACAGGGCTCACCTACCCTTGTCTCCCCTCGTGACAGTATCACTGAGCTAAAACAACAACAAAACTAATTTTTTTTGTATATTTTGTTTTGGATTTTTGTTTTTTTTTTAACGTGACGTGCAGAAACTATCGTAGAGCTGACTGACACCCTACTGACGGTGGCTATTTAGACTGCGACCCAGACAAATGTCGCACAGAGATTTTTAGGATCAATTTATATACGTGACAGGTAGCAAATGACTTGGTTGTATTCTGTGACGTACAGAAAGTGTCACCTGGACAGAATATACGGATTGGAGCGAGTGTGCTGAACTGTGACACACAGAAAGGTTACACGCAGCTGTGTGAAATGGATTTGTATCACTGAGCTAAAACAACAAAAAAACTATTTTTTTTTTATATTTTTTTTTTAGTTTAGTTTTTTTTGGAACGTGACGTGCAGAAACTATCGTAGAACTGACTGACACCCTACTGACGGTGGCTATTTAGACTGCGACCCAGACAAATGTCGCACAGAGATTTTTAGGATCAATCTATATACGTGACAGGTAGCAAATGACTTGGTTGTATTCTGTGACGTACAGAAAGTGTCACCTGGACAGAATATACGGATTGGAGTGAGTGTGCTGAACTGTGACACACAGAAAGGTTACACACAGCTGTGTGAAATGGATTTGTATCACTGAGCTAAAACAACAAAAAAACTATTTTTTTTGTATATTTTGTTTTAGATCTTTGTTTTTTTTGGAACATGACGTGCAGAAACTATCGTAGAGCTGACTGACACCCTACTGACGGTGGCTATTTAGACTGCGACCCAGACAAATATCACACACAGATTTTTAGGATCAAGCTGTATACGTGACAGGTAGCAAATGACATGGTTCTATTCTGTGACGTACAGAAAGTGTCACCTGGACAGAAAATAGTGAATGTACTGAACTGTGACACACAGAATGGTTCCACACTGCTGTGTGCAATGGATTTGTATCACTGAGATATAACATAAAAAAAAGGGGGTTATATATGGCGATAGCTGCACTTCTAGTGCCAGCCAGCCAGCCAAGCCAGGAGACAAAAAAAAATGTCTTCTAGCCCTTAGAAGGGCTGTTGGGTTCTTTGTGGGTGATTCCTGCCTAACAGAGAACTAAATGCAGGCCCTAACACTCTCCCTGAAAGGCAGCAGCTCTATCCCTAACGACATCCAGATGGCATCTGAGCCGAGCACCGCGGCCAGTCACTAGTATATTCCAGGGTCACCTGATCAGGCCAGCCAACCCCTGCTATCGACATGTAAGGGCCCCACGTGATGCTGGGTGGTACGCAGAGTCTCCTGGCTTGTGATTGGCTGTGTTTATAGGTGCCAAAAAAGCACGATGCGGAAGTTGCCATTTCCTCGAGCATGGCGAGATACTCGTCCGAGCAGCGAGCACTTACGAGTACCCTAATACTCGAACGAACATCAAGCTCGGACGAGTATGCTCGCTCATCTCTATTAACAACATAATGAATTCATTTGCCATAAATGTCTGATAGTGGTCAGTTCTACTTCAAGGATTTCCACTAGAGATGAGCGAATCTATTCGCCGTTTCGTAGATTCATATCGAATCTTGGAAATTTTCAGTTGCGGATTTTTTGAGATTCGCTCCATTAGATAAGAAAATGTTCTTAAAGCTTTCTAAGCGTTCGCTACGTACTCATACGCTTAATTGTACGCTAATGCTACATATAAGTTACTTTATACCCTGATGCGTACGAATTCAGTTAATTAGCCAACTTTCACTGTGAGTTTGTTACTCGTGCGGCAAAAAGACCCGGAAGAAAGCGGTCACCTGACCTAGTGGGAAGGGCTTGCTCTGATTGGCTCACAGGCTCAGTAAGCCGGGACTCCAGGGAGCTTACCATTGAAAGTATTTAGAGTGAAGACTCCTCCCTTGTAGCTTCGCCTCCATCTCCAGTTTGAGACCCAGAGCAAGTGTGCTGTGCAAGATGGCAAAGCAACTGTGCCCCAACTGGGCAGAAATGGATTGGGGTAGTGATATCCCAGAGGTTAAAGAGAAGACAGAAGAGATTTATGTGGACCAGTGGATTCCTAAGCCAAGACCGAAGAAGACACCTGTGGTGTTCGCCGAACCGGCTGGTGCACCGGATGCGCCTGGGGCTCCGGCTCCGCCGCCCAAGAAGAAGGATTACTCCTTGAGGCAAAACGATATTGTCCCAGCCATGGTGACTGCAAATGCCCTGACATTATGGGATTACAAAAAAGCTATCGAGGAGTGGGTAATACAAGTCTTGGATCATTCCAGGCCGGGGGATCCTAAATTAGAGCGGAGAAAAGGCACCGTCATCTGGTTTTCCGTAGAACGGGGAAGTGGGTTCCTCACTGATGATGAGACTGCAGAGGAGTACTTTGTGGGCCGGCGCTCGGTGAAACTCCCATATTTGCCACAACGCTGCCATAGCCTGTATGCTGGTGACCAAGTGGAGTACACCCCTATGAAGTCTTTGAAGGGGCCCTTTGCTACTGGAGTGACGCTATTATCCAAGCCTCTGGTACCCATGTCACCCCCTAAAGTGTGGCCAGAAGATACGGCAGCCATAGGCTGCTTATGCTGCCTCCAGGAGATGGAAGATGGCACCCTGCACTTTGGAGAAAAGCGCCAACCTCAGCCAGAGCTCCGGATCCCGGGTCTGCCACCACCACCACCCTCTCTTCAAGTGGGACAGCTAACTACAACTGTCTTCTCCTACCAGCCGAAGGTAGTACAGTACCAGCTTCCCTGGAAGATGGAGGCTGCTGCTGCAGCAGCCAGAGGAAGACCACTACCTGAACCCATGAAGCCGGAGGTTCTTACTCCCGTCACGTCAGCTGGAGGATCCAGCAAAATCAAGACTCGGGTTGCCGCCACAAAACTTGCCAGTGTGACCACCCGGTCACTGCCAGAATCCACTACTAGAGGTCAGTGGAGCTCCACTACATCAGCTAGTATGGCTTACAAGAGACAGGAGCGACCGCTAATGTCTTTTAGTAGCAGCAGCAGTGAGGAGGATTTCCAATCCTTCATCTAAGGGACCCGTCAACAGTCTGCTAAACAATGAAACTACAAGGAGTTATGGGAGCCACAACGTGGACTACTTCTGACGGGTGAGAACTAGTTGGCCATTGTTTTAAGTTTACCTTTTTTTATTGCTCCGTTTGCTCTCATCCAGATGGACACGGATTGTTAGGACTCCCCCCCATCATCAGAAAAAGTAACATCCCAGTTGCACCTGGGGGGAAAAAGGGAGCACGACATTTCCCTTTTTTCCCCCTACTCAGGTTATTTGGGAGCCCCCTTTAAAAAAAAAAAAAAAAGGATTCTCTTTTAATCATTTATGTTCCAATCCACGATGATCCACAAATGCCAACTACCGTGGAAGATTAAATCAGGAGCAGCCAGGGGAGCTGGGGCTTCTTCCCTGGATGCAACCTTGCCTCCACCGCTGCAGCCAGAAGTCCTTACCCCTGCTGTCCCGGCAGGAGGATCCGGGAAAGCGCAAGTGGCTGCAGCGCTCACCAGCGTGACCACCACCTGGACCTGTTCAAGTCCGACTTCCAGAAGAAGAGGGCAGTTGAGTTCCACCACGGCAGCGAGCGTGGCCTACGAGAGGCTGGAGCATCCTCTGATGTCCTTTAGTAGCAGCTCAAGCGAGGAGGACTTCAGGTCCCTCATCCGAGGAACCCAACTACTGGCTGTCTCAAGGACACTTCAAGAGGACCTATGGGAGCCACACCATGGACTGCACCTGATGGGTGAGAGCTAGTTGCCACTTTTTGTGTTTGTTTGTTTTATCGTTTGTATTGTCCCCCTATTCTGCAGAAAATTCCCAGTTGTGCCTAAGCGCGCCTATTTTGCTTCCCCCCCCTTCTCAGGTTATTTGGGAGCCCCCTTTGCAAAAAGGGTTCTCTATTTGCTGCTATTCTCTATTATCCATGTGGATTACACGTTACCTGTTTGGATTACAATATTACCTCACGTGGATTACAATAGAATTTTTGCAATGTGTCCTATTATGCACTTATTGTATAGTGTTTTTAGTAAATTATGCACTTAGCTGGATAGCTAGCAGTGAGCACCTTACTTTTCTGCCTCATATGGACTGCCTCTAAAGACTGTACACCGCGGCTTAGCCTTGTGCGTATGACGCATTCGCGAGTAAATAGTACGCTAAGGATTCGTGCGCACTTTTGTACGCTAATGCTTATGTATTGCGTACTTTTAAGTACGCTGACTGTACTTTCGTAATTTGTGCAGGAATGTTTGCAAAACAACGATTTTTTTAACGTAGATTCGACCGAATAAATTCGTATTAAGAACGAATCTTGTAAGAAATTCTTCAAATATTCGACTAAGTGAATTTTGGATGATTCGTTCATCTCTAATTTCCACCTATCAGGAGAATGAGGGCCTCCTTTTTCTCTATTCAAACTCTAGAAAGGAGACCATACATGCATGTAATGCTTTCCATTGTTGTTTATGTCAGTTGCTGAGGCAGTCATGTGTTTTACTATTCCCTTAAACTTGCATAGCCGTCTCTTCATCTCAACTGTTCCTCTCTGGAATCCCACATGTGGTTAGAAGATCGCCATTCTTTACCTAGAGGTGACAAGAAAGTGCTGAGTTCATATTTACCTGCCCCTGCCACTACACGCCACTTCTCTCTGACATAGGAAATACATGTTAAAAGCCACCAGGACACAGACAAGCATATCTGTAACCAGATGATTTGGAGCCACACAAAATACCATTGTGGGCCCCATGTGCCTCTGTGCCATAAGTTGCGCAGCCCTGCTCTAGATGCATCATAATTTATTCACATGCCCTACTAGCTCATCTGCACAATGGTCAGAAATCAGTGTCCTAACCACAAGTAAAGCATATGAGAGAAAAAGCACATATCTGTGGTGAAAGATGTCCCATTGTGTCCATCATTACCTTTACTCCAATTTAAATTGTGTATATATTTTGTTGATTGTGCCAAAGTGGCGCAAATCTGACTTTCTTGCAGACGATCTCTCTGATAACCCAGAGTACTCCTGCTCATAAGAGAAGCATTTTTCAGTATTAGAAGTGTATTAATTTATTGCTGATAGTACTACTTAATATATTCAGGCATTCATTCACCAAGGTGAAAAATCGCACATAGATGTCAATGGCATATGTTCAATGTTCTTATGTCTTTCTTGCTTTGAAATGATTACACACACGCACATGACTTATGTTCACATCAAATGTAACTCCATGGCCGTAGAGGGAAAAGCAAGATTAAAAGCAATATTTTTCATTTTTAAAGCATCCAAACTGCTAACATAATCTTCTGACATTTTGAACAGTTATCAAATACTACCACATCAGAACAGAATATTTGTTGTAACTAGCAACATTTATTGATAAACTCTACCTTAAAGGGTGATTGAGACCCCCACCGATCTCTAGAACAAGGAGAGCGAAGCAAGTACTGTACATCTCTTTCCCTCTCTCTCTCTCCTGACTGCAGAGAATGGACTCATAGACTTCCATTGAGATAGTCTCTTGCACCAAAGAAAGAGAGTGCAATATACAAATGCTTCTCTCTCCTCGTTCTGGCAATCGGTAGGGGTCTTGGCACTCAGACCCCCAATGATTCAAACATTTCTCTTTGTTTTACCAAGGCTTAGTGACCATTTAAAGGAATGCTACACATAAAAATTCATGCAAAATAAAAAATATTCCTCTTTTTATTTTATCTTGTTTTTGTCTTATAATTTATAGTGTTACAATCTATGAAGAATTCTTCTCCCTGTGTCCCAAGAGAGTAGCCATGTCCCCACTGCACCTCATCACAATATTGTGTCTTACTGTAAGGCAACTGGATAAAGAAATAGCATTTTCCCCTCTCCTCTGTCTGCACTAGGACACAAAGATTGCTAAGCTCACCCCTTAGCTAATCGCCACCATCAGCTATTCATCAAATGAAAAAGAAATATGTAAGCTGGAAATAATCCTTGTGTTCTCTGCAGGATTGTTTGTATTACGGACATGCAGAAAATCCTGCACTGACAGCCGGTAGCAATATAATCTCATTCGGTGGCTCTTTAAACTATATGTTACTTAGGGAGAAAAGCAAAAGTGTGTAGTGTAAAATACATTGTCTACATAAATGGTTATGTCAATAGTATAGCGTATAGAAATACACATACAATATGAGAAAATATATAGATATACCATTTCCTATTTATAATACTATAAATTAGGTTAATCCTTGGATATATATATATATATATATATATATATATATATATATATATATATTAGGGATGTTAAATATGTATAATACAGCAACAAACGAAAAAAAATTGGACTTCTTTGCACAGAGTGGATGTCTTCCATACTGTTACACTCAACTCAGCCGTTGGCCTGAAGTGCTCAGTTCCTCTCAGTTTTTGCATTGTGTCACTTAGAATAAATAGCAAGCATTGCCAGGGGGTTAGAGCAACCTATTTAAATCAGATCAATCTTCAGTTAATCAGATGGTGGACGGGAATGCATTTTAAGGCTGTTAATATAAGAAAAAGAGGTAATGTCTATAAATATTGAATTTCAACCATAAACCATAAATTCTTTAAAATATTTTAATAAAACTGAAGCAAGGTTACAAATTCAATAATATAATAAAAGTACTAATAAAAGTAATTTCAAAATGGTATAAATCTTTTTTTCACAGAGTCTCTAGAGGTTTTCATACACAAAATATATGCTCACAAAATCTAAAACAAGGAAACACTAATACTCAAATAGCTCAATGTCCTTCAGTGCAAAGATTATGTCAGACCTGCGTCAGTCACATATTCTGTGAACAAATCAGCACTTGATAAAAATGAATTTCAACTTTATTTTCTTTCATTTAAATCCACAGGCAATTAAGAAACCCTGCTAACAGCCCAAAATGATGCTAGCCGCTTTCGGCATGGCTTTGCTGCAGTATTATACTGCCGGCACCTGTAATTTTTGGAGCGAGATTGGTGTGTAACGTTGATCACATATGTTGATGTACGTGATTTTGTGTAAAGGAGTTAATAAAATTTAAAAAAAAACACACACTATAAACTCAATTTCCACATTTTTCATCTATCCCCATAACCATTTTAAGACCAGGCCTTTTAACACCATTCCTGACCAAGCATATGTTTGAAAGCCATAACATTTTTTTCGTTCAGTTATTTAAATAATTTTTCCATCTATTTTTGGTGATATGCATTTTTATTTTAGTAGTTTTTGTTTTTATTTTCTCTGCACGGGAAAAGGCATAAGAATTGTCTGTTTTCAAATTATTTCGACACAAAGTGCAACTAAAATGCATTTTTTTAATTGTGTGCCTTTTCCATTACAGTAAATTTTATATAGAGGACAGGGGAGGCAGGACTAGAAGGTGTGTGGGCAAGAGAGAGCATTGACACCCTTTGAAGTAGTCTGTTGTGGATTTTATCCATTTGCAGAAGCCATCCTCTTTTTAACTTTTTTACAGTTGGTGTTATGTTTGCTTCCAGAATTTGCTGGTATTTCATTGGATCCATTCTTCCCTCTACCCATGAAATGTTCCCTGTGCCATTGGCTGGAACACATCCCCAAAGCATGATTGATCCACCCCCACGCTTAATGGTTGGAGAGGTGTTCTTTTTATGAAATGCTGAGCCCTTTTACTCCAAACATACCTTTGCCAAAGAGTTCTACATTAACCTTATCCACAGGACTTATTTATTTTACTTACATATATAGCGTTGCTATATTCCACAGCGCTTGACAGACATTAGCATCATGCTGTCCCCAGTGGAGCTGGAAATCTAAGTTCCCTATCAGTATGTCCTTTGGAGTATGAAAAGAAACCCACACAAACAAGAGGAGTACATACACACTCCATGCAAATGTTGTCCATGGTCGGGTCTGAACGTAGGTCCCCAGCGCTGCAAGGCAACAGTGCTAACCACTGAGCCACCATGCTGCTGTGTTGCTGCTGAATTTTGTGGTGAGGATGCAGGTAAGGTTTTCTTCTGATGACTCCTCCTCCATGAAGGCCATATTTGTGCAGGTGTCACTGAACAGTAGAACAAGGTACCACAACTCTAGAGTCTGCTAAAACTTTATTAAGGTCTTTTGCAGTCAATAGGGGGTTCTGATTTGCTTTTCTAGCAATGTTATGAGCAGCTGTCTCTGACATTTCTCTTGGTCTTCCAGACCTTTACTTGACCTCCACTGTTCTTAACTGCCATTTAGTAATTACATTTCAAACTGAGGAAATTAAACTAACAAACATACCTTTGCTCATTGTGGCCAAAGAGTTCTACATTAACCTCATTGGTCCAAGGGCTTGTTTCCAAAATGCATCAGATTTGTTTAAATCGTCTTTTGTAAACTTCTGGCACTGAATTTTGTGGTGAGGATGCAGAAGAGGTTTTGTTCTAATGACTCCTTCATGAAGAACATATTTGTGTAGATGTCGCTCAACAGCAGAACAATGTACCACAACTGCAGAGTCTGCTAAATCTTCCTGAATGTCTTTTGCAGTCCAGAGGGGGTTCTGATTTGCTTTTCTAGCAATCTTACAAGTGGTTGTCTCTGACATTTTTCTTAGTCTTCCAGACCTTCTCTTGTTCTTAACTGCCATTTCTTAATTACATTTCAAACTAAGGAAATGACAACCTGAAACTATCACAAAAGGCACAAGCTGAAGGTTTTACCATGCCCCTCACAGTCCTCTGATCTTAACATCATTGGGGATCTGTGGATACATTTCAAATGAGAAGTGCATGCAAGATGGGCAAGGAATCTCATAAAACTGGAAGACTTTTGCAGGAAGAATTGATGAATGGTATATAGAAAAGGTATTAGAGATTTGTTCTATCACCCCTTTTGTACATCAGTGGCTTACCTAGAATACTATTGAACTGAATGTGCCTTATTAAGATGATTAAAGCTTAACTTTTAATGAGATATTAGCCTCCACCCCGGAATGAGGGCATCCATAAGCTACAAGTTTGAATAGTGTTATTCACTATGTGGGGCCCACACAGACTATCTAACTCCTTAGATTCTTATATTGAATTCTGTGGTTGGGGTCTACTTAGGTCTACTTAGGTAGCTGATACGGGGATAACCCATTTCCATATACCAGATAGGGATACAGATATGCCTTGGCATGGGAAATGCTATGCCAGGGGCACCTATATTGCCCTCTCATGAGTTTACACATCTCCGGATGCATGTCTAATCTAACTAACAAATTGATCAAATATAGCATCAAATACTTTTAAGTAGTAGTTGAGGTGCCTTATCACTAATGTATCCTATTTTTACCTCTTTTATTATAGCTGAACACTTATAGGCAAGAAAGTACCGAAAGCGTTAACTAATCCTGCTGAAAGCCTCCAATAATATCCTGTTTTACCTTGCAGGACCTGCTGGAGGCCTCCAATAAGGTCCTGTTTTACCTTGCAGTACCTTTCTGTTTAGAAGAGAGGTGATGGACTTCACCTATTTAAGGCAGGTAAGAGTCTTCCCAAATTGCCACTGCCTTTTGTTATGCTGCCAGACTGACTCCCTGATGATCCTTTACGGGGAAACGTGTTGGAGTCCCCTGGGAGACAAAAAATACATATTTCTTAGGAAGCAGTTGCTGTAGTTAGGTCCTAGGTTCCTGTTGGCTGGGGTTCGCCCTTATCAGGGCGAGTGCTCCGACATCAGCCGGATAGGGTTTTCACCTGCATCACAAATAGACGGATACAGAGAAAGCATTCAAGCTAGGGAGCACTCGCCATAACACAAAAGACCTCAGACTCACCAGCCCATACCAATAGAACAGGACTAGACCGAGATACTACAGGTGTAAATAGCACCAGTAACCCATGTCTGTATATCAAGCAGTACCTATCTTTTAGCAAATATCTCATTAAAAGTTAAGCTTTAATCATCTTAATAAGGCAAATTCAGTTCAATAGTATTCTAAGAATTGATGAAAATCCCTCAAACAAGAAATGAAAGACTCTTGGCTGGCTACAAAAAGTGTTTACAAGCCAAAGGGGGAGCTACTAGATATTAAACATGCGGGGTGCCCAAACTTCTGCTTCAGTCCCTTTTACTTTTTTGTTATTTTGAAAATGTAAAAGATGAAAATTAAAAAATATATATTTTTGCTTAAAATACAAAGGGAATGTGTAATTTTAAATGTTATGCCTTTTGAAGATCATTTCATCATCAACTTTCTTAATTGTTGTTTTAATTGTACAGTAAAAGTAATGGGGAACCCATATTTTTGCATGCCGCTGTATACTGTATAACATATTTAGCTAATAGTGTAACCTAAATTTAATAATTTGGATATTTCATTATAAAAGCCTAATTACATATTTTAAGCCGGAAACATAATCAGTATAAAGAGGGTAACACTACCTGTCTGGGGCTCTGTTGGGGAGGGTACATGGAAAAGACACTACTTGGCAAGATACTGTGGTGCAAAGGGGACATAAAGTGGAAGTTAGTTAAGGAGCAGAGAAGCAAACACTAACATTGGCAAGGGGGTGACACAAAGGTTGAGATGGAGGAGATGACAGAAGAAACAGAAATCTGTAGTGATGACACAACCTGACAGGGGCTCTGTGAGGAGGGAGGAGCAGCAGAAGGTAAGCGGCAGGGGATCTGTTGAGGAGTAGAGGGATATATTTAGAAATGGTTATACTACAACTGATGATTGAATGGAATATAGACACACAGCATCTGGAGCTCCTTGACCTCCCTGGCAAGTCATTTACCAAACAGCTCTGCGGAACAATGTATCATTATTGCAGCCAATCCTCCATGATGTAGGGAGGAAATAAAGAATGCTGAAGCCTTCCTCTCCTCCTTCCTCCAGGAGTAGAAAAGGAAAGTAAGACTGTCAAGCTCAGTTCTCCTGGTGTATGACAGCAACAGGAGGCAGAATCACAGAGTGATGCTGCACCAAGTCGTAAAAACAGAACAGAGATAATTACTACAGTCTTATAAGATTGGCCCTCTTGTAGCCTCTAGATGTCTGCAAACTGGACAGTGGCATCAGTCAGAATCAGTCAGTTTTGGTTGAGGCCCCTACTTCCTCATAAGTAGTTGCGGCCTAGAGATGGGCGCCCCGGGTGCACTTCCTTTAACCCCTTCAACCCCGGGCCTGTTTTCACCTTCCTGACCGGGCCATTTTTTGCAAATCTGACATGTGTCACTTTATGTGGTAATAACTTTGGAATGCTTTTACTTATCCAGGCCATTCTGAGATTGTTTTCTCGTCACATATTGTGCTTCACGACAGTAGTAAATTTGTGGCAAAATATTTCATTTTTATTTTCAAAAAAATACCAAATTTACCAAAAATTTGGAAAAATTAGCAAATTTCCAAATTTCAATTTCTCTACTTTCGAAATATATAGTAATACCTCCAAAAATAGTTATTATTTTACATTCCCCATATGTCTACTTTATGTTGGCATCATTTTGTAAATGTCATTTTACTTTTTAGGACGTTATAAGGCTTCTAAGATTTGAATCAAATCTTAAATGTTTTAGAAGATTTCCAAAACCCATTTTTTTAATGACCAGTACAGATATAAGGTTACTTTGTGGGGCTTATATAGTGGAAACTCCCCATAAATCACCCCATTTTAGAAACTACACCCCTCAAGCTATTCAAAACTGATTTTTACTAACTTTGTTAACCCTTTATGTGTTCCATTAGAATTGACGGACAATTGGAATGAAATTTCAAAATTCCATTTTTTTAGCAGATTTTAAGTTTTAATCCAATTTCCATGAAACACATCAAGGGTTAACAACAAAAAAACCCACAAAATCTATTACCCCAATTCTGTAGTTTACAGAAACACCCCATATGTGCTCGTAGCCCAATGTACTAGCGCACAGCAGGCTTCACAGTGGAAGGAGCACATATGACTTTTGGAGAGTGAAATTAGCTGGAATAATAATTGGGAGCTATGTCGCACATGAAGACCCCCTGAGCTGGCCCTACAGTGGAAACCCCCCAAAAGTGACCCCATTTTGGAAAGAGCACCCCTTAAGGAATCTTTCAAGGTGTGTGGTGAGCACTTTGAGCTCACTGGTTTTTCCTAGAATTAGGATTCACGCAGAAGTGAAAATGAAAAATTGCAATTTTTTGACAAAAAAGTTGCTATACACCCACATTTTTCACTTTCACAAAGGGTAACGGGACAAAATGCACCCCACATTTTGATCACCATTTCCCCCCGAATACGGCAACACCCCATATGTGCTCGTAGCCCCAATGTACTGGCGCACAGCAGGCTTCAACAGTGGAAGGAGCACCATATGACTTTTGGAGAGTGAAATTAGCTGAAATAATAATTGGGAGCTATGTCGCACATGAAGACCCCCTGAGCTGGCCCTACAGTGGAAACCCCCCAAAAGTGACCCCATTTTGGAAAGAGCACCCCTTAAGGAATCTTTCAAGGTGTGTGGTGAGCACTTTGAGCTCACTGGTTTTTCCTAGAATTAGGATTCACGCAGAAGTGAAAATGAAAAATTGCAATTTTTTGACAAAAAAGTTGCTATACACCCACATTTTTCACTTTCACAAAGGGTAACAGGACAAAATGCACCCCACATTTTGATCACCATTTCCCCCCGAATACGGCAACACCTCATATGTGCTCGTAGCCCAATGTACTGGCGCACAGCAGGCTTCACAGTGGAAGGAGCACCATATGACTTTTGGAGAGTGAAATTAGCTGAAATAATAATTGGGAAGCTATGTCGCACATGAAGACCCCCTGAGCTGGCCCTACAGTGGAAATCCCCCAAAAGTGACCCCATTTTGGAAAGAGCACCCCTTAAGGAAATCTTTCAAGGTGTGTGGTGAGCACTTTGAGCTCACTGGTTTTTCCTAGAATTAGGATTCACGCGGAAGTGAAAATAAAAAAATTGCAATTTTTTTGACAAAAAAGTTGCTATACACCCACATTTTTCACTTTCACAAAGGGTAACGGGACAAAATGCACCCCACATTTTGATCACCATTTCCCCCGAATACGGCAACACCCCATATGTGCTCGTAGCCCAATGTACTGGCGCACAGCAGGCTTCACAGTGGAAGGAGCACCATATGACTTTTGGAGAGTGAAATTAGCTGAAATAATAATTGGGAGCTATGTCGCACATGAAAGACCCCCTGAGCTGGCCCTACAGTGGAAACCCCCCAAAGTGACCCCATTTTGGAAAGAGAACCCCCGTACGAACATTTTAAGTGGTAGAAAGGGTACTTTTTTACAAACTGGGGTCTCACAGAAGGCAGAAATGCAAGTAACAGCATTTCAAAGCACACATTTGTGAAAATGAAAAATTACAAGCAGACCCCAATTTTTCAGATTCACAAGGGGTTAAAGGAGAAAATGCAACCCAATACATGTACCCCATTTCCCCCCCATTAAAACAACACCCCATTTGTGCTTGTAACCCGCTGTATGGGCGCACAGCAGGCCCCTAGAGGCAAAAAGCAAAATATGGATTTTGCAGGCCAGAATTAACAAACATGTTTTTTTTAGTGCCATGTCTCATTTAAAAATTTCCTGAGGTCCCCAGAAATTAAAAACTCCAAGAAGTGACCCCATTTTGGAAAGAGCACCCCAGTACGGACATTTTAAGTGGTAGAAAGGGTACTTTTTTACAAACTGGGGTCTCACAGAAGGCAGAAATGCAAGTAACAGCATTTCAAAGCACACATTTGTGAAAATGAAAAATTACAAGCAGACCCCAATTTTTCAGATTCACAAGGGGTTAAAGGAGAAAATGCACCCCAATACATGTTCCCCATTTTCCCCCCATTAAAACAACACCCCATTTGTGCTTGTAACCCGCTGTATGGGCACACAGCAGGCCCCTAGAGGCAAACAGCAAAATATGGATTTTGCAGGCCAGAATTAACAAACATGGTGTCACGGGAAGCCGGCGGCGCGCTCCCCGCTTGCAGCGCCGCCGGACTTCCACTACCACGGAGCGAGGACGCGATATGCGTCCTCGTCTCCATAGTGACGAGAGGCGGGGAGCGTCGGGCGCGCTTCCGGATGCTGCGTGCCCGGCGTCCCCGCCCCCCTAGACACGAGCAGTGGGCGGTACTGAGCACTGGCCCGGCAAGCCAGCGCTCAGAGTATATATATTATAGGTTGCCCTTATTATTGGGTCATGTGGCGCTGGCCACGCCACATGGCCAAATTTGTAGCATTTTGAGCGCTGGTCACGTCTGGCCAGCGCTCATTATGCAAATGAGGTCATGTGACGCTGGCCCCGTCACATGACCCATTGGAGGGCTATTTAAAGCAGTCCAGTTGCCCTCTCAAATCGCCTGTGATTAGTTACCCCTTTGATCAGTGCTCGTGCGACCTTTGTGCTTGGATAGTTACTTGGATTTGGACTTTGGATTCTGGACTTTGACCTCTCTTTTGCTTCACCCCTGGTATTTACGTGACCTCCTGTGTTTGACCCGGCTTGCTGACTACTCTTCCATTGTGTTTGTCCTGTCTGTGTTGTGTCCGTCCCTGTGTTCCCTTTCCCTCCTGCGCACTTATCCAGTGTAGGGACCGCCTTCGTGGTTGTCCGCGGCTGCCTAGGGCCGACTGAGGCAAGTAGGCAGGGAAAGAAGGAGGGGTTCAGTGCAGGGCTCACCACCCTTGTCTTCCCCGCGTGACAGAATCACAGGCCAAAATTTCATGGAGCAGTTGCGGGCTCTCACGGACCAGGTTCAAGGAATGGCCCAAGCGATCCAGGATCTGGCCGAGAGGCTCCAGCATCAGGAGCAGCTCCAATCCGTACCAGTTGGGGCTCCCTCTACATCCAGCCCCATCGTGGAGCCCCATGTTAAGCTGCCGGATCGATTTTCAGGGAACCGGAAGACCTTCCGTTCCTTTAAGGAAAGTGTGAAATTATATTTCCGCTTACGCCCCCACTCCTCGGGTTCCGAGCAGCAGCGGGTGGGAATAATTATTTCCTTGCTGCAGGGTGATCCGCAGGAGTGGGCCTTTTCGTTACCCCCCGACTCCCCTAGTCTGCTGACTGTGGACGCGTTTTTTCTGGCCTTAGGCCTGTTATATGAGGAGCCCGACTTGTCTGCGGTTGCTGAGTCTCAGCTCAGGGACATTCGGCAGGGTAACCGTCCAGTAGAGGATTATTGCGCGGAGTTTAGGAAGTGGTGTGTCTCTTCTGGATGGAATGACCCAGCCTTGAGAAGTCAATTCCGGGTGGGGCTGTCTGACCAACTGAAAGACCTTCTGGTGTGTTATCCCACTCCTGATTCCTTAGAGGCGACATGACCTTAGCCATTAAGCTAGACCGACGGGTGAGAGAGAGACTGAGGGAACGTTCAAAGCATCCCTCAGGTTGCCGTTTTGCCTGAAATTCCTCTTCCAAGTCCATCTCCTACCAGAGTTCCTGAGGAGCCCATGCAGTTAGGTGGAACCTTAAGGGACAGAGACGCCTGAAGAGAGCCTGTTTTTACTGCGGTGAAATGAACCACTGGCTCCAGCAGTGTCCCAAACTTCCGCCCTCTAGGAGATCTCCAGCGGGAAGTAAGGTAACCCAGCGGTGGTACGGAGGAAAGTTTTGCTAACCTATCTCTGTTAACTATGATCAAATTAAGGGGGTTGGTCAAGCATTTGTGGATTCAGGTTCTGCCGTTTAATTTTAATTTTGGATTTTGTACAATCTGTGGGTATTCCGCTAGTTCCTTTAAGGGAGGAAATTCAAAATCATTGCTTTAGATTCCACACCATTAAATAATGGAAGAGTGGAATTTGTACTCCGAGGTTTCCTTAACTGTGGGAATTTCCATACTGAGA